>JAQFZC010000040.1:0-109902 GCA_034695205.1 Dicyrtoma fusca
AGGTACATATCTACTTTTGTAATGCTAAACCCCTATTAAAAAAAATGGCATGTTAAGTATACATACCTACACTACTGAACTCATAAAGCTTTTGCGAAAAAAAAACATGCATATCTATATCATCCATTTATTTTTTTTATACAAACCTACAGACCTACAGATAAACGGTAGAAACTACGTGTAGTTTGTTTGTGGGTAGGTAGGTGCATAGGTATTTTTCTATCTCGGATGAAAGTAGGTATACTTAGTTATATAGTACATTGCAATTTGTGTGTATAGCGAACATTGTGTAAAAAAGTTGCTTGTTTGATCATTATTAGTGCATTTTTGATATTTCGAACGAGGGTATTAAATGCATTTGTGTAGATACACTTACCTACGTGACGTAGGTAGGTAGATGACTGGGGCTAGACATGTATTTGACAAGAATATTAGGAGATAGAAGTCAAGTGCAGACCTTCCGACTATTCGTCTCTCTGTTGATAGTAAATACATTTTCTCTCGTTTGGATGCCAGGACCATAAGGGTTATGAATATTTTAGAAAGCGACTATGATAAGCGTTCACACACGGCTGTCCATGTATTTACTCCCTGTATGGATGGACTGCGTGCTGATACACATCATTGCTCATTGCCATTGCCATTGAGAGAGAGAGAGAGAGAGAGAGTCCATGGATAAAGGGGCACGCAGGACAGGTCTGGCTAGGAATGGCTATCATAAATTACAATATTCGAATCTGAATGAGTAAGAGCTTTCAGAATGATATTTTCGACAGCACATCATGTCACGCAAGGAGCGCACTCCTCGTTCATTCACCATGAAGCCAATAGGAGAAAGAAAAAGTATTGTTTTGCAATTTTGGGCTAGCATGGCTTATCATCACTTAGTTTTCAATTAGCGGAATGTATGGATTGTTATAATATGAAAGCATCAGTTTAGTCTTATCACACTCTCAGCCGGGTTCTAGCTTTCAAGGTGCGTTTGCTACTGACAGTGAGCTGGAAAAAAGGTCAGGGGAAACTCCAGTGCTTTTGGTTTGCTTTCACTTTGAGAAAGTTGCCCCATTTTTTATTCAATGGCTCTTAATTGTTTAATTGTTTTATTGACCATCGGCAATTACATGTAAATTCAAAGTTCTTAACTATATTTGATTATATTATGTATTACTATGTGTACATGTGTAAAGTGAGGGCAGGAGTGGAAACTGTGATTTAAGGAAGCTTCCAGACAAAGGTGTGGGTGGATAAAAATACGGGCTGGGAATAATTCTTGGATTCTGGGTATGAAGAGAGCACTATACTTACTATTAGTGGATTAGTGTGGGGATGAACGTAGGAACTCTGAGGTTCAAGGATTACCAAGGTTCAGATCAACTATACGGATGTGAACCAAGATGCGAACGAGATGGATGGGTTTAGCGGTGCGGTGGGCAGCATTGAGTCGTCCGTACGACTCATTCAACAAAGGAGATGGAGCAGAGCGTCTAATGCCTGCAGAGCACTCAGTCACTACTCCCGTACTACCTGTTTTCGGGGGCTAATTGTGGAGCTGGAGTGTATACGTACACGTACATACATGGAGTGTAGACTTTCAGCCGTACTTTCTCCCAACACGAGGAAAGCTGAGGATGGCTGAGAAGAGTTACTATTGATTTCCGATAATAACTTTAGCCTTTTCGTCTGTAGACTTGAGAAAGTCCACGGAGGAAGATGTTAATATCTATAGATTGCGTATTTTAATGTACCTTTGTACTTTTAGATAGAATCTACGAGTGAATGGATGAGCTAATATCTCTCTTGAGACCAGCGCTGAGGTCTTGTCTCCAATTCTCTTTCCATTTTGCATTCGTTTTCTTCCTTCTCCATTTGGAGGGCTGCTTGTAGCTTGTGTGTGTGTGAGAGAGAGAGAGAGAGTGTGGGTCCCTACCTACCATTTGTACTCATGTAAAAATGCACACACAAATAAAAGCCACCATCTACTACTACTATGTATGTATTTATTCTAACCTGCAATTGAGACCCTCTCTCTCTGCTCCGTTCTTCCTGCCGGGATTACACTTACAAGATTATTCTCAACGTTTTGGGATTACATAAGCAGGAGAAAAATATTTTACTCTCCAACGATTAGCAAACCTCAAGAGTCCCTCGCGTGTTCCATATCCTAGTCTCTCTCTTTCTCTCTCTCTCTCATGCCCACCAACTTTAGTTCCATTGAATCTTTGTAGCTGAAGGAGGAGGATCAAGAGGGCCTTCCTAGCAGGTGCGCATCCCTACCTTTCTCCCGCATTGCCTCATGTCTAATCGGGAATATTTCCCAAACGAGAGAGATGCATGGCTCAAGCAATTAAAATCTTTCCAAATTTCCTAAAGTCTTATACTTACATCAGATTTACTATTTTTTCCTTTATGGAATTTCCTAACCCTCTCATTCCACCGGAACATCGTAATGATACAGAGGCACATTCGTCCAAGATTTCAAGTTCCAGCGCTCTCGCATTCCCAATCCCTTTCATTTTTACTGTTCCAGCATTCGAGGGGCTGGTGGCTTACTGGAGGCAAAGCAAGAATGTAATTTTTCTTTAACTATGCAGTTGTAAATCGAATCAATGCCTCGGATTCCTCCGTCGATCTTTTGTCAATCAGCAAAGCATAATATGTACATCATTTGCTTTGCTTTTTGCGCAGAAACCACATTCATTGTAGTTTCAAAAAATTCTCTGATTTCTCATCAGTATACACTATCTTCTTACGTATATATATATATATTATAACACGTGAGCTTATCTCAAGGAAAATGGCGTGATGTGAGTTGTCTAACAGTAGTGTTGAGTGTTGATAAAACAAAAAATTCGCCAGCTGACGCTTATTTTGATTTTCACTATTTCACCTATAGCAAGTTACGCAGCCCAGGGAAAATCCTTCAACGATTTTTGTATGCCGACTAGCTCCTACTAGCCGCCCCTTGCAATATGTTTATTTCCACGCGAATTGGTAGTTGAGGGAGTCTAAAGGAATGGAAAAAATGTGGAGAAAACTTATATTTTTCGTTTCAATGCATAAAATACTAATTGAATTTAATGTCCTATTAGCTTTGCTTAAACTTGTGTGTGTGTGTGTGTGTGTGTGTCTTGGGTAGAATGGAAGAATACCACAGGAATCTTCTTCATTCCCGCACGTCGCACTTTGGCGAGAAGTCTATAGAATGTAATGGGCTCGTCTGGAAGCAGAGTGCACATTGACTACGGTAAATAGACACTAGAAAGTATGTATGTACGATAGTTCCATAGCTGCTGGTGGCTAGTGTTCATGGAAGCTGCTCCTATCCCTCCTAACAATAAAGATACAATGTAACGAGAGAAAAGGTTTGCTGGGGGAGGTTGATAGAATTAAATAAATTATGTGAACATACGTACCTACTTGTATGAGAAAACGTGAATTAAATACAAAAAAAATAGTATTATATTCTTTTATCATGTGTTTTAATATTGTTTTGAGCGGAGAAAAAGTTGGCTGAAATTCTTTCAAAATTCGGTTTCAAGTTACAGAGAGAGAGAGAGAGAGAGAGAGAGAGCAAGAATTTTTATCAACAGCACTTAATATTCGATCGAGAAATGCGCTACAATGAACTCGGTACAGTACGCGGTGTATGTTCGGAGCTACCAACGTACCTACGTTCGAGTAAACGTATGGGGAAGGGAAGGAAAAATAAGGATGAAAGCAAACTAAATTATACATTGACTTCATGCACATTATAAAAAAAAACATACGGCGGCTATAGATAAGGCTCCTTATAGTACGTTCCCTCACGGCATGGACTCCTTACTAAGCCCTTGTTTAAAAATAGTCGCTCTGATTCGCTCATTTCATTAAGATTCTAAGGCACGCGACTCCATAAAGGTCAACGATACTCTAACGTACAGGTACTTAGTTTGGGTTTCGTCTAATCAAAACCATCACAGGAGTTGGATGTTATCTCCAGTAATTTATTTTGCAATGGAATTCCCCACATCCGACATGTGTACACAAACTACCTCGTATGCATATGAATTAGCACTTTTTGCATGTAGATTTGTTCCATTTATCCGATTTCCCTCTACAACACATTCAGAATTATCTAATCTTCAAACTGGACCGTAAATACGAAATAAAGCTTAAGCGTGTTTTCTACATTTTCTTTTTAAGCGGATTCTTTCTAATCCGTATCTCTCCTTTAAAAGAAAACGACGGCACATTATACATAGGTACTTTACATACATTTGTACTGTACTGTGGAGCTCGTATGTACGCTTTGAACACTGCACTGCACTGTGGTAAACAAATATGTGGAGCTCATTCCTGGGATATTTAGTCCACCATTTGCCTCCCGCACCGTATACGAGTACTACAGCTACAACTGTGGAATGGATTCATGAAAATCACTCGCTCCAGCTCCCTTTCACGGCCAAGAGTTAAGCGGAGATGGGATGGGACAAGGTAAAGATCAAAATCTTGAGCCCCTTCCATCTTCAACATACTTGTAAATCATGAACAATTAGTTTCTGGATCAACTTCTCAAATTCCCAGAGAAAATGAAAATCCTCGTCTCTTCCATGCTTCTCCCAGATTTCCGTGTAGCTGCCGCTCAGAAAGGGTGAAAATGGGTTACTACATCATCGTCTAAAGCCTTCCTAGTAGCCGTCAATGTGTTCTGAAAGGACAGGGACACATTTTCCCTCTTGCTCGAGAGTTTGTGGGAGCGGGAGCGGGTTGGGAAGTGAAAAAGAAAAATGTCCCGTAAGTTGGGCGGATGATGCGGAGGAGAGGAGGAGAGCCAGTGTGGTTCATGCAGAGCTCCAAATAATCATCATAAAAGTCAGTGTAAAAGTCTTTCCTTCGTTGAAATCCTGTGAGATGGGGAATTCAAGTAGAAATTTCGGTTTAAGGCTCAATGCCGAGGAATACGGATGGAGATGAGAGGTAGTGGAAAAGTGTCACAGGTTACTACCATGGATATGTCCTACGCCGTCTCGGTCTCACCGTCGCCTCGTCGTCCCAGTGCGGCATTGCATTTAGAAAAGTGAGCCGATCCTTCGCGCTTTTTCGGTTTGTACGTGGGTTTTAAGGGACTGGATGAGTGAAAGGGAGAATATTGAAACTATTACCAACGAGTACCTATTCTACGTACTGTGTGTGGTTAAGTGTGTGGGGACGCCGTCAAGTTATTCTACTTTTGATTACTACCACCGGAGCTCCTTCAACCAGTGTACCTGTACGCTTAGGATTTGAGGGCATCAGTGGGTGTCTGACGGAGCTATAGGAGGGAAAAGCCCTCTTGTATTGTAGCATAGGATGGATTTCTAAGGACTGACTGCAGATCGCATTGCATTCCTTCACCGTCCCTGTGCATGTGCTCAGTCCTTCGTGCGAGTAATGAAGCTCTGTTCGATACGTTAAACTCCTGGAGGCGAGCATGGAGCCCATGTAAAGAGGTTAGGGAGGAATGATAGGGACTAGTCAGTGCTCTTCTCCTCAAATAAATCCTATAGAGAGCGGACAAAAGTACGGAGAGAGATACTTGGCTGGTTCTGGTTCTGGTTCTGGTTGTAGTTGCTGGTTGAGACGCGGCGTCTTCCCTCCACTCCCTACTACATCATGGGAAGCACCATGGACTTATGGCATTACATTACATTGTAATGCAGAGCTTTGGTGTTTGAAACAAAGCCTCCTAGCCTCCTGTTCTCTCCATGTATTGTCTCTTGAGTACCTACGATCCGGAATATAATATGCGTCTCTCTGACACAGCCTCTGGCTTGACTTCAGCCGAGTCTCTAAACCCTCGTCTTCCCTCCAACCTGCCTCCGTGTCTGTCTCCTCCAGTTTCCCGTCTCCCGTGAAACAAGCCACGCTCTGGATGCAGGCAGCGGAGAGTACAAGACGGAGGCCCTGCGCAAAAATCAAGGATTCCTGTAGTGTATAAAGTAGAAGAGCAGGACCTACTAGTCAGTCTCACCCGGACCGTGGAGCACGCACCAACATTTCCCTACTTTCAAGTCTCAAGTCTCAATCACTTTGCTGGCCCTACGTAATCATCATCATCACCATCATCATCATCATCATCAACAACAACATCGTCTCCTAAGTAAATAACTACACTCAAGAATTGCACATTTGTCAACGGTTTTTAGCTAGACTGCTCGAGAACTATAAGGACTAGTAAGTTTCTTGACTCAGATAGATCAGGGAAGGGAAAAATCGAAAACAATAATAGTTCTAACACGGGACGTCCGTCTCCCGTCTCCCGTCAACGCACCCCAGCTCATCAGATAACTGTTGAATTTCTGACATGAGCCAGACCAATCTTACCCATGTTGAGTAGCTTAGTAGATAGGACTTTATCATTCTCCGCTCCCAGACTAGCCACCAAGTAAACAAATCAACAAACCAAACCAAACCAAGGAACGAGCATACACTTGAGAGACAGAGAGAGAGAGAGAAAAAGAAGAAAAAAAGAACCAATGCATTTGATTGGGGAATTTAGTAGTTGGTTCAGATTTAAATAAGCCAGCATGATGTTGTTCTCACTGTTGTAAAGAGTGACATCATCACTGTAGGCGGACACGAAGCAGGCCCATTTCCCTTTTGGAGCATCTGAATAATTCATGAACACGTAACCAGACCCAAAAACACTAGACAGAGGTAGTAGTATATGCAAATGAACTGAAATCTAAAAGGACTAGTTAGATATCCGAATGAGGTAGAGAGAGAGAGAGAGAGAGCGAGTCAGCAGTGAGACGGGAGAGTGAAAGTCTCAAGGTTGCCCTCATTGTTTCTAGTGTACGGAGGTTACGACGGACTGTGATATGCCGACGGGCTGTGAAAGACTGTGGGTGAGAGACGAGTCGAAACTGGAGAACGCACTCTTGAGCACATTGAGACCCCACAATACGAGAAGACTCAACTCAGAAGAACAGGAAGCTCGTCAAGTTGAAATAAAACTGTCAATGATAGAAAGAACAGTTGAAAGCTGGATGAATCTAATTAGTCAGCACATACATATCTCTCACACTTCATCTATGCACACAGCTCTTCATAAAACCGTGATCTTTATCGTTCCCAGCAAGCACTAATTCGCCACCGAAATCGGTAGTTCCTCAGCTACCTCTCCACGGTTGCATGGTAAGTACACTGTTTATTCTTCTTTTTTCCCCCTTCCCCCCATCTCTTTCTCTCTATCTCTGTTTCCGTCTACTGGAGCCCTTGTAATGTTTCTGTACATTCACTTTTACTCAAAGTTGTTCGTTTGCACACACGTGAGCCGTCCTCAGATTTCTCTCTCTCTCTCGAAAACCACTTTGAGACCAGTCGCTCGTCCCCTCCTGTCTCACCATTGCCCCAGATAAACTTCTCCCATGGAAGCACTCCGCGTCCTGGTGGCAGTGCCAGTGGCGGAGCTCCTCATTCACCTTTCATTGTATCTTCCGAGGGAGAGAGGAGGATCTAAATTTATAAATCTCTCCGTCTATCTCTGGACTCATAAAAAGGAAGGCTGAGCTGAGACAAGAGTATAGTTTAAATTAGTAAAATAATACATTACAAAGTTAGAGCTTCTAGCTTCTTATGTTACACCTATTCATTTAGTTTCTCATTGTTTTCGTCTCGGGAAAATCCATTTGGGCTCAAGCATTTATCCCACACTAACTAGGAGCATGGGATTCATAGAGAGACGGAGTCTGTCTGTCTGCTAATATATATTTTCAAGGTGTGAAAACCTTCAGGAAGCTCAGGCAGGAGCCTAGTGTGGTGGTGGTTCCTGAGGATGGGAGCTCTACTTTCTTTTTCGTTGCACTTGACTGTAAATGAATTCCAAGTTGTGGAAATTTATGAATCTTCACATTCATTTAGTCCCAAAGAGTGTAAAGAGACGATGGCACAGAGACACGTCTGTGCGACATGAGGCTTCCCTCCGTATGCAGAATAATTGGAGAAATATTAAAATGCAGAATGCTCCCTTTTTAAGACGAGCACGGAGAGGATACAGAGAGAAAGGCTGCATACATTAAGAAAGGCCCAATAGTGGATTATTACTCATGCATTTTCATATGTTCCTTCCCTTCCGTCATCTCTCCGTCTCTGCACTGGCGTTCATTTCATATGTTTACGTATGTACTCACATGTCCCTGGATTAACTTTCTAAGACCTATCTATCATCTACGATATTTTGCATTCTGTATGCACTCTCTGCCATTATTATGTAAGTTTCATCAGTACCATTGAGCCGTTTTTTTATTACTGCCCAACTAAGGCGGGAGGCAGAAAGGTACACAAGTGGGAAGTGAAATTATTAGAGTGGAAAACATAGAACTGAAAATTGTGAATTTTTTCATTTAATTACAACTACTGTGCTTCGTACAAGTTCCCTCAACTCTACACATTAGTACAATTAAAAAAAAAACTCACGACTTTTTCTCTGGCAAGTGCATGGAATGAATTGAAATGGCAATGACATGGTCGTCTGAGGAAATATTGATTAATGCAAATGAAAATCCACTCTCTGCAACCAACCATCAATGTTTGTGCCTTTGCACAAATAATAACAGCACTGCACTGGTGGTTTGAATAGGGCATAGAGTACATACATATATGGAGTAATCACATTTGATTTTTAATTTATCTACCATCCATTAAGATTAAAAGGATAGACCCAGACTTGCCCATTCACAGCGCTACGAACTCAACTAGTAAAAAAAAATAAACCAAAAACCAGTTTTCGACTACCGAGAACTTACCAGAAAGCAAATTTAAAGTGCTCTAGCCTTTTGATTGTATTTTGACGAAACTCGTTTTCACACACATTTATTTTTGACAACATCTTAGCCGCAAAATATTTGACAATTTTCTTTAAAACTAGCCACTCATTCTTCATCGCCTTCTATACATAGTGGCTAAAGGTCAGTGAACTCTAAGATACCTAGGTAGTTTAGCTTTCCGTTTTTAGGCGGCAGACAGTTTTAGCTTTTAGTTTTTGCAAAAAGTTGTTAATGCAAAAATTGTCTAATTTTTTCACCAGCCATTCAGTATATGTAATTGTGAATTGTTTTTAGACACAATATTATCGAACGGGGTGAAAACTGACTGAGAAAATTATAAAAGTCTACCGGAATGTTAAAGAGTGAGCGTTTTAGAAATCATTCTGGTATGAATTAATGCGCGACCAATAAAAGGAGGGAAAGATGAAGGAAGTATAAGTAATGATAGTGTTTAGGTCATAGAAACAGAGAATCATGAGTTGGCCTCAAGGAGATAAATAGCAATTGAGACAGCTACGGATCTGACTGACGATGCAGTACAGTATGTAATGTACCTTACATACATACTGACAGCCCATACCAAATACACGATAATCTTGCACTATCTCTCTCTCTCTCTTTCTCTCTGTATGCACTGAAACAACTCGGTAGAATATGTTGAGGAGCTTTTAATCTTGGTTGTAGCACTAATGTAGGAAGAGTCAAAAGACGTCAGGCCGTGTGTATAACAAAATGAATGAATTTATGAGGGAAGGAAAGTGAAAAACATGAAGAGAGAGAGAGAGAGAAAAAAAGGACTACCCACCGCTTTCTCATGCACCACTAATGCATCTTGAAAATATAGATCACACATGACGCTATATTAAAGTGTTTAAGCTTATGATCAGTTTACTTCGCGAGTACGATTGCCAGACAACAAGCTTTACTGTAAGACTCCTAGGATCAGAGCGGTAAGCATGCTTTTACTCATGCTCAACATTTTTCACTTAAAAAATACAAAATTCAAGACGATCTCTTCCCCTTTTTTTTCTTCTCTCCTTCGTGTATTTTTCCCCCTTATTTTTTCCCTGGGTAAGTTTATTAAATTGCGAGGTAAGAAGACGGCACATAAAACTGTCAAAAATTCAAGGATAACTAAAATGCAAGTGTAAAAAAAAAGTTTATGAAGTTTGACCGGCCATGTGTCTCAATGCTGGTGATATATGCACATTTATCCCAATCCATTTCCCCGTAAACACAACTGCTCATCTGTTTATCCTGCCCCTTGGCTCACTTTATAGTCTGACGAGCTCATTTGCTCTCTCACAAGAATATATGTATATTTCCCAGTTTGAGACATTTATACGTCTCCTTCAGCTGGGCTGGGTGTCAAGGTTACGACGAGTCAAATGCATGCCAGGAGAGAGACAGTCAGAATTGGAATTGGAAGCTGGAACTTGTAACTCGACAAACATCTGTATGGATCAAATTGAGATAGTATATATAGGTATATCTCTAAACAGAGAAGAATCTAGAATCCACTGCCCGGATTTTTTTTAGAGCATTTTAGATGAAAAACAAGGCAGGTAAATAGATTTGGTGGAGACGGTGGACCTTGAAAGATGAGTTTAAGGAGGCGGATAGGATTTTGAAGAAGAAGGAAACTTGGTGGAGCGAGTGAATGAATGAATGGGATAAAAATAAAATAAGTAATGGAATACACATCTTCGTCGTACTGAAGGAAATCAGAAGGAGAGTTTTTTTTGGCCTTGCCTTCCTTGGTTTGGGTTGGATGAACTGGTCACTGACTTGAGTTTAGCGTTCCTTTTTTTTCGGCTATAAAATTACTAGTGTAGCTTCTACGGACTGATGCAGAGGTGACTAGGGCTTTCCTTTAGGTTTCGTTTGTACATTAGACTGGTGGGTTGGAAAGTAGGGAGCGGACAAGTCGGAAATCTCTTCTTTTCTCTCCTCTTTTCCTTTATTTTCCAAAGACATATCTAACGAGACGCTCTCATAATTCCTTTTGGAAATTAAACTCTTGACCTTCTTCATTTTGTTTCCATTTCATTGCCAGTCAAGTTTTTCTTCTTTTGCTCTTTTTTTTCTGTCTCTCTCTCTCCCCTCTTTTCTTCATTTTCTCATCGCTTTCTTCTTCCTCTTCTTCTTCTTGTTCCTTGCCATGGGAGAAGATATGAAGATCCGCTTATACTAAGCACAAGGATGATTTACAGCTGCCAATAATAATACCACATGTCTGTTACATTACATACCTATCTCTCTGCGACCGTGGCCGTGGTGAGGAAGCATTGACTTTCATCAAAGGAACTCCAACTCCCCAACACTGTCCTTATTTCCCGCCTCTAAACCTCTATCTTTCTATTGTCATTTCCATTTCCTTTGCACGTGAAGGGTTGAGGAAGAAAGCGGGAGGAGGGAGGTTTAGCCGTACAATAGACAAAGTCCTCGATTGATTTCTTTATCAGATGAAAATCTCCTTCTTTTTTTTTCTCTCTCTCTCTTTCCTCTTTTCCTTTTCCTCCTGCCACTTCAGAAAGTCATGGAGGCCGTCAGTGAGGGAAGAAGGATGTGTTTCTCTTGTCATGTCCAATGGCTATCCTATAATAGTCCCCCCTCCCCCTTTTATTATTTTACACTCTTTTTTGACAAAAATTACACGTCGTACACAACATCATCAAATATAAAAACAAAACTTTTGAAATATGGGACAGCATTAAAAAAAATCAAAAATGAATGCTTAACTCCAACACAGTTTTCACATATATTTTATGCACGGAAAAAGGAATGAGGGGGCGTCGCTTTGGCGAGCCTGTGAAATTATGCTAGTGTGTACAATATGGACCTAAAAAAGGATTAAATGATTAAAACTCCAAGTTTAAAAAAATCAATTCTTCCCTATGCGCATCTCCTCTCATCTGGTCTGATGTGGTGATGAGATAAAAACTTGTGGAAAAGTTTTTCCACACTGCACTATGTATGTGACTCTGACAGAGTAGGCAAATAAGGACCTCCGAATGTAGCGACAATATGCATGTCGTAATAAGTTATGAAGTGAGGAAAAAGGAAATACGGAGAAATCTTGTCAAAATCCAAGTCCAAGGATTTCTAGTAACCAATTTAGCACCCTTTTAGTTTTATAATCCTGAGGCGCAAAAAAAAAAGAAAGAAAAAAAGAAAACTGAGGGAAAATATCTAGTGTCAGTCTTTTACTCGGTGCTCGTGTGCCTCCGCATCTTTGAGAAGATGGAGATTTTTCCCCGTGATTGTCGTAGAAATTAGAATGAAGGGAAGGAATAAAGTACCTCCGCTGAAGAGGATGACACTCGCGTGAGACATTCAGAATTTTTTTTTCTTTTTCCTTCGAGAGTTAAATTCTATCAAAGATGTTGATGGAAGGGAGGGATAGGATAGGAGACGTGTGACAATTTAAAAATCCATTATCATGTAGGTGCCTACTTTGATCCAATGAGTGGTTGAGTTGAGACAGATTGAAGAGGAGTAGAGAGAGAGAGAGCTCATGTTTTTACCTTGACTTCACACGTCTCTCTCTCTCTTCAACCCTCCATCCTCCAACCCACATCCTGCTCAACAGACAGAGTCACACCGTATCCAAAATCAAACCCAACAAAAAAAAGAGTAGACACCCAAAGGGGAAAGTGTGGAAATGTGCGTTGCATAAAATATATTTTTCCTCTCTTCCTCTCTCCAACCTCAGCACCGGCGCCGCGGTACGTCTACTTGCCACAGTTTTGGTTTTGCAGGGAAAAATCGTGTAAATACAACCACATTTTTTTTTGTCTTGGAGGCATTTAATACTTACCTAATAATACGTACGGACTAGATTTACATAGATTACAACGTGATAGTTAAGTAGTAAATTTCCTCATGGCGTTTCCAGTTAAACTTGGTGATTTGAGGTTTAATCGAGTTAGTTTATCAAGTAATAAGATTCAAGTACAAACTCACGGTAGCCATTGCCCTTTTCCACATGTTTGCGTTAGGATATTATCTGCGGACCCGATAATGCGATTTCATTTTTATCTACAGCAGACTAGCGCGTGGCTGTTGACTGGGCACATATTTCCTGGGCTTTGCTTTCCTCGGGTGTGAATTAGACTCCAAGCCAAGTCTCTAAGCTAGTCAAGGTGTGCATTCGACTGATATATTGTACCTACATACTCGCTCTAGGTGGTGCTGTAGTGCGGTACAAGTTAAGGCACGGGAAATAAACAGCGTTGTTTTTGGAATTGTATGACTGAGCTAGCAACCAGGAGGCAACTTGAACTTGTGCATAAGTGGGGAATGGAAAAGTATTGTAGAGTGTGGAGGACTGTCGAGGAAAGTCGGGACAGGAAGGTGTATCCAATGGGAAAGGAAGAGAGAAAATTTTGTGAGGAACAAACTAAGCATTAATGGCGACGTAAGATGGAAAGGCCAAATTGATGAATCAATAACAATTTTCGATTGTCACGATGAGAAGCCACTGAGATGGTTCCTGGTTTGATGTGTCCAACGCAGAGCTAAAGCCCAACTAGCAATTGCTCTTTAGTTCTCCCAATTTCTACCCTGTACGTCTCTCATCCTTCAGACATCTCTCAACTTTTTCCAGATTTACAGAATTAGAGAGACTCAAAGATGGAACAGAAGCGTGAGACAGGAACATATTGTTAGGGCAGACTCTGTAAGAAGGGTGGGTAACTTTCTCCCTTTCTTTTTGGAATGAGGCAGTGGCTGCTATATGCTGGTGTGAGAGTGAGGTAAACTGGCATCGAAGATAAAATGAGGTGTGGAAGGGTCTGGTCTGTGGTATAGTGTGTCTAGGTGTTAGAGGGAAGCATCCGTGAAGATGAAATGTCTCGCAGTCACTGATTGACTAAAAGCTTTTATTATTCGCTCCCTTTCTATTTGTTTCTTTGCCAAGAAAAAACTTCAATCTCTTGCTAATTTCCGACCGGTTTAAGTCACCCTGGTCGTCCATCTACTTTACTGTCTCATTTATCTTTTCATTTTAAATGTCCACCAAACCTTTCACACGCACACACACACACACAGAGACTGCTACTATCCTCCTTCCTTCGCCCACTTTTCTTTGACATCTCTATGCAGGCTCTTTGGGGAAGCCATTAGACTACAGGAAAACAAGCACAGGCTCAAAACCACAGCCTAAATTTATTATTTAACGCTCAAGTATTCCCAATAAAGTTCTGCCCGCATTCTTCACACTCCTCTTTCCTTGTAATTACCAAGGAAGTGGAAGTAATCATTGTGCAGGTAACGACATCATAGTAATTTTTTTATTTCCTCCAATTTCTTCCACCTTAACCCTCAAAAGTTATTTCCAAACGAGTAGAAGCTAATCTGTGATAATAATAATTATTATTTCCTGCTTTGTTTTATTCCTGAGCGGGAATACGTGGATGGAGCACGTATTGTACATGTGACTGTAATCTGTTCGAAGCTCAAGGCAAAGAGCATTGTCGTGTAGCGTTTCTTCGGAATCATTAGTTCATTTTGACGGATGCCTCAAATTGCTCGGGTCCCCTACATCATCATCATCATCGTCATCATCATCATCATCATTAGAAAGACTGGAGCAACGAACGGAGGTCTGTCAGTCGTAATAACCTACACAAGTACAAGGAGCTCATATTTGCAGAGAGAAAGTAGATCATGCAAAGTTGCTATCTGCACAAGCTGTGCTCTCCCGTCTCATGTCTGTCTCCCACCGCCTAGCCTCTTATCACCCAAGTCCCACTTTAATTTATTAAGTATCTTAGAGGCGAGTCTTGACATTTGACATTTTTGAATGTACCTCCAGTTCCCTCAACCACTGCCCCTCCCCATTCCCCGTCCTTGCTTTCTCCATACGGGAAGGAATGAGAGGACCAGGTGGACACCTCAGGATTTCCCAGCCAGACAAATTGATTTATGCACAGGCTGCGGACCGTAACATCCTTAAACAAGAGAGTGTACAAATGCGACGAAGAGGGATTCCAGGTCAAGTACTTGGAGTTGCAATACAACAAGGTTGAAGAATCTCTCTCCCACCACTCACTCTGCAATTGTAATGACGCGCGTGTGTGTGTATGGAGATAATAGTTGGAGAAAATGTGAGCAGGAATAATTCGAAATGGTTGACAAAGGCAGTTTGGAACTTTGATTACAGGCCAGCTGTATAACAGGTAGGTACTTTCATCTCTCTGCGACTGGCGTGGGCAGATACAGTGGGTGAAATGGTTGTTTTCGGACTGATTGGATTTATTTTGGATTTAAGTGGGCTGCACATCCACTCTTGCTGCTCCGGTTGCGGTGGGTGGGAGTCCAATGAATGCCCCTGCTAATTCTGTAGGCTTTGGAATTTGGTTAGGGTCGTTTATAGCCACACGGTGGTGGTGGTGGAGGAGCATTAGGCAGTATGTTGGAAGGATATAGGAAACTATAAAATGCTAATCTATTTCTACAGCGGCATTCTCGTGGTGGACTCGTAAAGGGAGTGTTACATTAGAAAAACCTGGGAAAACGGACATAGAGACACGTTTGGAGTTACGGCAAGGAGTTTCTTGTCCTGCACTCACTCCGGTGCACATTTAGATTTTCGTTCATGAAAATCGCTCTGCCTTACCTTGTGCTGGGGAGTAAAGTAAAGTAAACACGAGCACTAAGAGTAAATGGAGTGAGTGTTGTATTCTCTGCTCCGGAGGAAGCTAGTGCACACCATCGCAGAATCCTAGTCTACTTCTCACAGATAAATGCTGGGAGCATTACCATAATAGTTGCACGTCCTTCTGCTTCTCCTTGTGGTAACCACATGGTTTCCTATCTCCATGTATCCTTTCACTTCCATACGCATTTGCATCCCAGGCTCTGATTTTGTTTACTTCTTCCATCAAGTATACACACATTGGTATATCTGACTGCCTGCACTGGGAATGTCACACTATATCAGCCACAAAATTACAATCCGTCGCCGATTTCTCTCTCTAACATTTCTATTCTGTAAATTGTATATGCCACATGGTAACTAGGAGTATAGTGTACGTAGGGAACCAAATACAAATACAGTATATTTTTTCGCCTTGTTACACCCGATGGATTGTAGACGTTATAGACTTGTCGCTGGAAAAACCACATGAATTAATTACGTTTACCCTAATCTCGTTTTGATGTTTTTAGCTCACACAATTTCATCGAAGATTAATCATTTTATAAGTAAATATTGCTTCAATAACACACTATGTAGTAGATAGGTGCTGCAGTATACATGTTACGACGATATGACGCCATATGCTCCTATTTTCAAAGTTGGTGGGTTTTGTAAAGCCTTAAAATTTTAGTCCACCAAACTTCCTTACGCCTTGCAAACGAAGCATTCATAATAAAAACATTAGAAATTGAACAAAGTCAGAGCACATTCCTTCTCATTCTTTCTCACCGTAACAATAAGTTCTAGGGCACATATCTGTGTATGTACCTATGAACGTCCATGCTTTTTGTTCACTCTCTGCTTTAACTTCAGTCACAAAAGGAATTGTGACCGAGTAGGGAAGGAAATAGAAATAGAAACAAGTTTGATTTCATAGAGGCGAGGAGGAAAGAATGGTGGCTTTTTAACTCTTTCATTCCTTCCCATCTCCTGCAGTGTGTGTGAATGATTTTTATAGGTTTATTTGGTTAGGGACCATATCCCCCTCTTCATACGGAATAACTATAGACAACTTGAGATAGAAAGACCATTTCAGGTTTCATCATTATTATTTACAAGGATCTTGGACAGCCATGTCCATTTCATCTCGGAAATGTCTTCTACTACCATGACAGCTTGGGCAGTAAGGGGAAAGGAAAGGAAAGGAATTTGAAGCTGGACTGAAGGTGTACAGACACACACACACACAAATGATCAATGGTCCCCAAGCAAGGAGAGTCTCACTGACTTTCCTTCTATTGAATCCATGTCACAGGATTTTATGGACAAAAACCAAAAATTGAACTTGCTTGGTTTAAAATCATAGCCATAGTCTACAGTCGACAGCTAAAGTAGGCAACTTCCTCTGTCACTCCGTATCTACCTACCTATTATGTACCGGCACCGGTATTTCCATGGATTTTATAAGTGTGTAGGTAATATAGTATATTATGTACCTACCCCAGAACGTACTGTCATTGGATTTATTTATGCCCTGCGACTTTAGAAAGTCTTTCCGATAGATATGTATTAATAATATATCACTCCGTAACTGCCACCGCCATCGTCATTTAATACTTCCAGACGTACACAAGCAACAGATTTAATTCTGTAGTAGATACATACATACCAACGCAAAGTTCCTTTGCTTGAGTAATATGAGTCGTAATATCCGTCAATCTTGGTGTGAAATCGTCCTGTAGAATGAATCAAAGAATATTTCCTTGCAAGCTCGCAGTATCCATAAACAGTAATAGTGCGTGGCTCAAAAAATAATACACAGAAGGGTCCCGCGAGATTATATGAACAAATTTTACCCCTGGTTCTACGGATGGAAAGCTCTGCTGTGAATCTTGAAAGTATTTTTAATGAGTACTTCATTCAATTTTGACAGCTTCCGGGAGTTTATATTCAAAAACTATTGTATGTTTTCAGACAGTGTGTTAAAGTAGGATTTTTAGTTGCTCACCTTTCCATGCATGTTTTTTCATGCGATTCGAAACATTATATTGGCATTGGAGGTCAAAGGATTCAATTTTTGCCTAATACCCGGGTTTCTAGCTTTGAAAGGGTGCTAAGTTTTTTTGTGATGGACTTTTGGAAATTGCACTTCTCCGTTTTCTACGAATTTGCACCTCTTAGAGGCACATTTTCGTAGCTGAGTTTTTCTGTGTCGCCCTGTAGGAGATTTCGTGTTTCAACTTCCAGGTCGAGCTTTGATCCCATTTGAAGTGATAAAATTTTTGTACCGTAGCTATTATAGTACAAGAAGTCCCGTCTTCTTTCCTTTCTATGTTTGCAAAGCAGGAGACTTAAACTTGTTCATATAATCTCGCTAGACCCCATTGAAGGTCCAACAAACAGTGGTGGAAGTAATCTTTTGTTGTTTAAACTTGAGCTAACAATGTTTGTGTTCGTAATTGGGTTGTAAATGGTTGGAGTAAAAGAAGGGGCTGTAAATTTGATCGGTATACGTACATATGTGAAGCCTTCTAAAGTACAGATGTGCAGAACTCTTCTAGGGTTTTAAAAGTAGGAAATTTTCTCATATAGAAGCCTACATAAATTTAAGACAAGTTATATAATCAGCTCGCTTAGCCAGTGGTGTTTTTTACACGAGCTGTTTACCGTACGTTCCGCTGGCATCCCCTCTCGGAACGAGAGTGAATAAACAACAAGAATTTCTGCCTTGTCGGCTCAAATCAAGTTTTCTTTTTTATTTCTCCCTCAGAAGTAGCTAAAGAGCTTCCATTCAAATTTTTCACCCCTTTCATCATCATTCATCACCTACTCATGTTTGAATTTTTCCCCATCTCACACAAACCCACTAGACAACTCTTTAATTTTCATGCCTAACATCCGTCCAAGCACACAGTTGCTTTAGAGAAAGTCGACATGCTTTCACCGTATTACCTGTTACGGTGACATGCCCTATGCCTCTCCGAAAAATTCCCTGTCCAGCCCTGTACTTATCTTAAGTGATTTATGCTCAAGAATGCTAGACAATTGCACGACAGAGCGTATCAAGGACTCCCATCCATCTACTCATTGAATGAGCCCTGTCTAGCCCTGTTTGACCAAGTCAACTGTACTCAGTTCCCTTTGTTCAACTTTATCTCGTTCTCTGTGCCTCACTCTTCTCTCATCTCATCTCTTGTAGAATGTAGAATGTTTTGGGTGCATTTGTGACTCGGACAGGTTTTAAGTTCCTTTGTTGTTTTTTCCCTCTCTCTTCTGATGTAGAAAATCAGACGGGGTTCTGGAAATCAGACTGTTTCACCTAGAATGAAATAAAATTCTCGCAAACTCATGAATAGAAACATTTCCATCCCTTTACTCCTTTTCTGTATTCGGAGAAAATCATGCTGTATAAGAAAAAGTGCTATACCTGGATGTAATTATATGATTTGTCGAGTTGAATAAAAAGAATATAGCTCAGTTATCACAATTACATAGTACATCATTGCAGTGGTGCGTATTTGAAATTGGAGGAAAAGTAAGATGTAGTTTTAAGCTTGTTGTGTGGGGATTTGTGCAGATACGTCCATCTCCTCTCTTGTTTCCTCAAATCAGTTTGAGTTACATAGCAATCTCGCAAGGAACGTACCTGCGTTCTGGGCTGGCTGGCTTTCTCCGTACTTTTCCATTGTACATGCAGACGTATTTCTCATGTAAAAGTAATGCTGGAGGAGACAGGCAGACAAGACAGTCAAGACACCTCACGATTTCTTGCATAGTACATTTTTAACTTGTAACTTTGATAGAAAAGTCTACACACGCTATTTGACTGGATTACCTACAAATACAACTTTCACTTCATCTCAAGATATTTGAAATGTTTGTACACAGCTATGGGTGAGGCTATGGGCTGGGAGAAATACGACTATAGGAACATTGTAGTAAATTTATTCCCGTCCAACGTACTCACTTACTTCTTCCCTGCCCCGCTCCTACTCACGAGGGAAGGGCAATTGCATCAATGTCAGTGTAAAATATGTAAGAGAACCTACGCTTAAGGCCCTAAGCTACAACGTAAAGATGTATTTTTGAGTAATTACCTGCAAAATTGATGTAGTATGAAGTAACTATGATGAACGGAGCATACGTAGTTTCTCCAGGGACAAGTGAAACGAGGGGAAAAACGTATAATAGTCCAAAGTCCCGTTTGTAAGAATGTCTAGCTAAATATTCACTCGTACAGGGCGTCTAATAAAACAAGAGGTGAATCAGAAGATGGGAGTGTATGAGAAGGAAACGATCCTTGGCTTTCGTTGGCACCTTGGGAATCTTTCCCCAACATAATGCAGAGACATTTGAAGAAATTTCTTGAAAATGTACCTCTTTTTTTGACTCAGCAGTCACGTAATCCTCACTCTATCCTTCTCAGTCTTGTTCTCGACTCCTTTTCTACATGCATTCTAAATTTGGGTAAAAGTTTTCTAACAACCTATCTAAATGCCTACCTGTACTTTCTCCATATGGAGAATAAACCCTTTTTTCCCTGTACAGAGTCGTCAAATAAATGTATCCAACTCTACTGCTCCTGGCACTAAAGAAAATATCTGTACCACTCCACCGACGGGAGCCACAGACTTAATTGTTATTTAATATTCGCTCTCCTTGGAGCAGAAAAATAAATGAAAATCATACTCTTGGAAATCGGAGAATATACTATTCCAAAGAAATTTCTCTCAAGGGCTCTACAATTACGTATAGTTACTGTGTGGAGAGCATACAAGGCACACAGCGTGTATAATAAGTAAATACCTACATACACGTAAGAGACCATGTATGAGCTGTAGAGCCGCGGTTAAAGAGGTGAAAGCATCTTTGAGAAGTTTACATCTTTGCTTTTACTCGGGAAAGTAGTTTAGTTTTTGTAGGTGTCCTGCTTTTCCATTCTATACCTACCTTTTCCCTCTCAACCTGCCGCCCACCCGCTCCTTCTTCTACTTTCTCTTTCTCCCTTTTAAAATGAGCTCACACAGGCAGAAAAGTCACTTTCGGTCCATCCGTCGGTCGGTCGGCCTTACTGTGCTGTATACTGTAGAGCCGTAATTTATCTTCTAGCTTGCTCAACCCTTCCTTTCTCCCCAGGTACACACCGTAGAGACCAGGTTAGGCACATAGGTACATTAGTATGTTACTTTAGAACGAAAGAGAAATTTTAGTTAAACTGTGTAAATATTGAATAGTAGATTTTTAGATGAGGCTCCTGCTACAGTTAATTAAAAGTGCTTTTGACAAAGTCCTCCACTACTCCGTTATTACTTGTCATGCTCGTGTCTGTAGGAATTACAGGCTGTTGTGGATGTCTGTTCAAGTGTAGCTGGAGCTGAGAGAGAGAGAGAGAGAGAGAGAGAGGGAGAAAGAGAGATGGAGTAAAAGCAAAGCAGCATATCCTAAAACTTCAGGTTGACACTTGGGACAGTGAAAATTGTCGAGATGAAAGGAAACAAGACTGATGAAACATTTCAGGAGGGACGTCTTCCATTCTCGGTCTATCCACTTGTCCTGTAATAAGATTCATTTTCGATCCTCGGCTCCAAACAATACAAAGCAAGTAGGTGCGTCTAGACTGCATTGAAGTTACAGCGTGTGATCCACACAGTAGCATTTCTATCCCTCACTTTCTCTCTCGCTTTCTCTCGTTTTTTCTTGTTGTGTTCAAGGGGAAATGTTTTAGGTAGAAAAAGTGAGGCAAGTAGTTAGTAGTTGATCGTTGAAGGTGGCATGTGGCGGCTATAGACAAAAATATAAAATATATAGAGCTATCCACAAAGCGTGGGAGAGAGAAAGTTATGTATCTACATGAGTGCTGCGAGCTACTTAGCAAACGTACACCCATCCGTTTGGGGGGTAAAAGAACTAAAGGTTTTTTTAAAACTAAGAGAATTGGACAGGAGAAGAACTGTGAGTAGATGAAAGAAGGGAGAGGAAAGGTTGGAAATTTAAAAAAAAATTTTGGTTGGAGTAAAATTGTAGAATTGAGGAAACCCTGGTGGACATCAAAAGTAGTGAGAAGAAACTAGATATTTTTTTTATTTGAGAAAATAAAAAAAATTGTACGTGAAATCCTTTGCTCAGTGCCAGAGTGGGTTATACAATGTATATGTATGTAGCCGTTGGAGTCGACTCATTCTCCAGTCCTGTGCACAACCAACTGTACCACGGCCTCACAGAAGGCATGCAGTTACACTAGTTACGCAGGAGTTGAGAGCATAGGACTGACTCTCTCACTATTCGTATTATTCACTTCTTTTTTTTCCCATTTGTGTTTCGAGGGAGGACAAAAGAAAGGTCAGATGTAGGCAAGTGACCCCTTGATGAAAAATCCCTTGTGAGACTCCATTTTATCTACTTTTCTTACAGCATCCTTCCCGGTCCCGCTCACTCACTCATTCATTCACGCAGCTCACCTCGTATACCTCCATTTCATTCCTGCGTCGCCTTCTGTACCAACCCTTATCGTTCTACTAAAGCGTTGTAACACTTTCTTGAGTCCTATTCCACTTTCTCTCTCTCTTTTTTTTTTTTTTTTTTTTTTTTACATGAAATGACATTGAATTTCACGGCAAAAGAATACAAACCTTCACTAAGAAAACTCTGCTGCTGAGTTTACCTGTTTAATCTTCATACGTGAACTAAGCATTATTACTTTTGTCGTACTGCTAACAATACTTTCCCTTTAAATCTTATTCTAAACTTACATTTGTACATTCCAGGTGAATCTTTACGTATGCACTGGACTTTGTGATTTTACAGCGATTTCTTGATAAAATGTGTCCTTCATGGAACTCTAGTTTGTCGTACCACACTATTTTTTTTTGAATTCGCTATATTTCAACAATAGTTCTTGCCTGTTGGAAGTCAATAATACATGTAAGGTATTTACCAAAGAGGTAACTATACGAAAATGGAAATAAATAGGCTCCTTCATCTTCTTGGTTATTATTTACGTAAGATTATATGCAGAGAAAAAACTAAACTGAAATGTCTCTTGGTATTGACGTCCAATCGATATTAGTCGGTGCTATTGCGTACGTTTTGTGTGATTGATAGCCACATTCGACCAGCAACCAACTACAGGAAATTAAATACAAACATCCAAAGTACAACATTGTATTACAGACTAACAACAGAACTTCAGCATGAGCAGAGTACGTGTCTTTTGGAGCTTGCGTTCGTATCATGTGAACTTTCACGGCGAAGGACGAAAAGAAAACTATCACCCGTGTAGTATTTTTTTTCTTCTGCTCTAGCCGACTTCGACCAGGAAAATGTCTGCTGATAAATAGTAAAGAGAGAAACTACACCAGAGAAAAGGAAAAGGGAGGCAGGTATTGGTTGAATTGAAGGTAGTTTTTTTTCGGGAGCTATTTTTCCAGAATAATACTGTATAAGATGAACCGTAGAGTCGGACAGCAGTAGGAAGGAGCCTGGCAGGTAGGAGAATATTTCTTAGCTTGTGGATGAGCTATAAGAAGAAAACCATCAGTTAATTATATTTTGATAGCCCGCATCCCTCAATTTTTTTTTATTTCACTTCCTCTGCACCACCACTTTTTTTTTTTTTTTTTTACATAAACCTCCATTTATCTTATTCTTATCCGCGTCTCTGTCCCTGCGTTGTGTGCCCTCTACAAGTCCCTAATTCCCACAGACATCAAGCGAGTTCAATGGATTCGTTTAGACTTTTTATTTATTTATCGTTCTAAATGGAAGCGTTTGAAGTTAAGCTGTTTCTTTCTTTCCTCTCATATTTCCTTTCATTTTCTGAGCTGCAGTTCCTCCAATCATTCTCCTTTATCTTCATCATCATCCAAATTATGAGACGCATCCTCTCCAAATACTCCGATTTCCTCTGTCCTCCTACATTACACGTACACTTAATACCACATGTATTGACATTAAGGATTCCAGCTAGGATCCGTTTGGGTCTTGAGAGGGAGAAAGTTTGAATGTGAAAGTCGAGGGAAAGCATGGAGTGAGCGTATAGATGGTAATGGAGAGAAAAGTGAGCGTCATAATGCACAACATACGTTCCCTTCTCCTTGAGAAGGATTTATTTGCAATGGCTCCCCTCTCTCGGTCTGGAAGGATGAGGAGGTTGACCACGGAGAGTCACGTCGCAGAGCTCTTTATCCTCCTTGTTCTCCCAGCTTCCAGATTTGTAATTTTAATGCATGCGACCGCTCGACTCTCACTTTAATGTGTGACTCCCATCAGGGTGATTTGCTAGTTCATGTGATCAAGAGCCATTTCTTTCTCCAGTCTCAAAAATGTAATGATAAGTTCTTCCCTCTCCCCTGTTTTCCTTCTCTCTTGATCTCTGTCTTCCACGCGCCAACTCTTCAAATAGGCCATGAGGGGCCGCATACAAAAGAGTCAACTTATTCCAATTTCCTAACTTAACTAAACCCTACCGATGTAGGTACATTGGAGTGCTCCCTGCACATCTTCTGTTTATAGGATAGAATCACTTATACCTCATCCTTCCGGACAGTCAATATGAGCTGGAAATAAATTACCTATCTCGTTTATTTTTCTCCAGGACTAACTTCCGTTCCCGTGTCAAATCTAGACTGTAGGTTCAGGCTTCCTTACCATGCATAATGATGTGGCTACGAGGGGATACAGACAACATCACCTGTCCCTTAGACGCCGAAAATGCGAAAATCGAACCTCCCTTCCTGCCCAACGTACATAAATGATCTGGAGGAGATAGAGCTGAGGAGTATGTTGCTCTGGAGAGAGAATTGACTTGAAAACATACACATTTTCAATTCAATAAAAACATGAGCTTTTCTTTCTGATGAGTCTCCGACGTTTGATTGGCAAGTAGAACAGAGTCTGGGATGACTCTATAATGCTTCCCTACAGGATGGATGGTGAGGCAGGAGCAGACAAAGGCACACAACACTCCATAAGATATTCCCAAGCTAAGAAAACAGACCAACTCGACATCTATGAATGATTGATGAGGTCTTGTTAAGATGGAAGAAGTTGGGGTACGGTCTTGTCAATCCACCAGAAAGGAAGGATAGACGAAGGGAGAGAGGAAAAAAGAGTGAAAAGAGGGAAAATAGTTGTTCAGTTTACTCCAAGATATGGATAGTGGTGTGAGTGATCCGCGATGGAGCTGCCACAAGACTCCTCGTAATGTCTTCACCCGGAGTCAAGTAAAGATTCCATCCTCCGACACACCTCCTAACATGTATTATGAATCCAGGACCAACTACCCAACAAGACAGCTACGAGGAAAGGAAGCTAGGACGGAGTGAAAGTAGGAGAAAATAGAGTTGAGTACTTGCTCAGCTCCCATCTTCTCCTTCTTCTTCTTCTCTCCACGACGTCTATCTTCGACTTCTTGGTCGTCTTTCGTCTTCTACTTGTTCCAAGAGTCACACGAACTACCTACATGGAGAGAGAAGTTTGAAAAACTTTCCTGTCTCACGGGACACTCCTTTGCTAGCAATCGTCAAGTCTCGTGGAAGAGCTCCATAGCTTTCACTTTCTCCTGCTAGCCAGCTTTATCACTTCATCTATGGTGGTAAAGCTTCAACATCCCCTTTAAAATATTCCTTTAAAGTCTACAAACATTACAATCCTATTATTATCTACACAGATTCCCCACATTGTCCATCATTCTTAGAAACTCTCAAGTCAATCAAACGACTTTTATTACTTGTATCTCCCATTGTATTTCGATCCAACTGTCTGTACAGAGAAAGCCGAGACAGCCACTGCATGCTTTCTCCACCACACAAGATAGATGCTTTTACCTTCTTTTTTAATTTACTGCAACTTTGCCAGTTTGACTTGGACTCGTCGAGTACGTAACTATTGTTTGGAAAGAAAAGGAATTTTTGATAACAGGAAATATCCTGGGTGGGTCTCCATTCAATGGTATGATGGAATGATCGTGGTAAACTTTGGACGGGCAGCGTATATGCATCTGTGCGTATGTAGCCGAGGCTACCTGTCAATACACAACGTCGAATCAAGCCAGGCAGAAACTACTCGTTGACATTTTATTTTCATTAAATATTCAAGAGAAAATGTAACTTTCCTTCTCTCTCTCTCTCTCTCTCTCTTTCCATCTACCTTTCTACCAATCATCAAGAATTTTGTTCGGATAAATTATTAAACTTCAAAGATTCTAAGTCTAAGGCCGTGTGTGTGTGTCTCCGTCATTGATTCTTCAATGGGGGCTACTACCTACTGCACAGTAAAAAGTTTGGGACGGCACATGCATGTCACATAGTGATTTTGGACTTGCCGGATAATGAGTGACTGCGTGTGCAGCATTTCAACCTCACTCACTATCATGTATTCCTTACGTCTCACAATTGTCTATAGACATAAATCAATCTCAAATAGAGGGATTACTGTAATAAAACATTCTGTGAGGTTATTTGTTTCCTTCACGCATCCATTTTACGTAAGTTCAACTCATCGTCAAACTAAAGTCAAAGAGCCATTTTGACTGATATAGTTGTAGCAGGAGAGTCGTCCAAGTGTAAAACATTCTCAAGAACCGTCGATTAACTTGCGTCTACAACTTCCACCCAAGCGCGCTGCGCTGGGAAGTTACTAAAAAGTTTTGGAATTATTTTTTATCTTTTGCATTTTGAATGTTTTAGTACGATCACGAACCAAAGAAAAACTTCAATTGAATTGCTCCCCAATGCATTTCAAAGTGACTGTCTATACGGGTAAGTAAGGATTTCTGGAGAGAGACATGAACAGATCTAGGTACTGCTGATATGTAACAATGGGGGAAGGTTTCAGGGCAGATATTGATTCAAATTGTTAGGGAAAAGGAACAATATAAATTCAAAAAAATAACAATTAAGGACTCAAAAAACTATACTTAATATTGTAGCTACATATGTAGTTTTGCAAAGGTAGACATAGTAAGCTTTGAATCGATTTGGGAATCCGAGCCTTCCAACTTTAAATAGATAACAACTACCTACTTAGAGTACTTACCAAGTGTAGTAGCAAGTGAAATGAAACGTGGAATTGTCAGAGTTATAACGGGATGAGGATGAATGTCTGATCGTCCATTACTTTTGAAGAAAAAAGTCATGTTACAAGCACTTGCTATGGTCTCAATCCAATTTTCTGGGTGAGTGTGGCTCATCTCCTTGTCAGTATTCACAAGTTAAACTTTTAAAGCTGGAATTATTGTGAAATGAGGGTAAGCTTAAACGTTTTCTCATGCTTCATCTCTTTTCGTCAGCCACAATACATTTTCCTCTGTATTACTTTACCATTACTATATATGTAGCTCCCTCGAATATAAAAGTAAAACTTTGTGTTACTACTGGCAGTAGTAGGTTAAAGGACTGTTTAGATAGTTTTAAAAAAATTCTAAAAACTAAATAAATGCTGTGGATTTTAAATCGGCGACCTTTTTTATCTTTATGTATTATCATTTCAACACTTTGAGTCAACTCCTTCGCTTCCTTTGACATCTACTGCTGAGAGTACTTACCGGCTGCCGTTACCGTTACCGTTACGGAGGCACTTGGGTAGATAATACAATAAAGGGAGCAGATCAAAAAACATACACGAAACATCATCCTCGTTGAATTCATACTCCACTACTGACTAGGGAAATAAATTCTTTTGGCTTCCCACCAAGAATCTGACCCCCTGAACGAATACTAATAAGCTCATGAAAAAGCGCAAATGCTGTGCTGAACTGTGAGAGAAAGACGCAAAAAATACAAGACGTTTGTACTTTTTCTTATCATCTTGACAGCTAATCTAATCTTGATACTAATTTCTCGGTTTACCGCCCTAAAAAAACCTTTTCACTTAATGTTGAGGTTCAAATCAAACAAAAGTAACATCCCTAACGGTGTTTACTTATTTGCTAATAATGGTAAGAAACTATAAGCGTATTTCTTTGTTTTAATTTTTTGTAGTTTCAAAAGTTCTTGACTTTCTATCGACCAAACTATGTTTACGTTACAAATACCCTTTCAAGGGTTTCCTCCGAAATCTGATTTCTGTATGTTTTTAATTAAAGGATGGAGCATGGAAATTAATTACGGTGCATGTTCCGAGGACAGTCTATTTGCATTGCAGCAGCTTCTCAAAATATTCCGTTGGATTCACCCGACTAAGACCTTAGACTTGGTAGGATTCGGCTTGAAAACGAAGGAGGAAAACAATTAAATTTTATTGGTATTTGGTTTTCATTTTGATTTGAAAGGTTCCAAATTACATTTTGAAATTTGAACTTTGGTGATATGAGATTGGCTTGAGAAGGTTTACGCTCCGTTTTCAAGGGGATCTTATTGGTTTTAGTAAGGTTTTATACTACATAAATTTAATATCAATAAATTTGTCGCCTAATATACTCCTGAGTTGATTCCTTGTGAAGGGAGAGAAAATGCCTGTTGAAAGAAATTTGTTCTCTTTAAGGATGACAGAGTCAGTCTCGAGAGAGACTTCCTTTCATCTCCACCACCACCATCCGGCATAATCATGAAAGAAGTGCATGAGTTTAAAAGTTAAGTTCCTCAAGAGATTTTCAATAAAGTCCAAACGAGCGAACCAGCTGGAACTAAAAAAAAATATCATGGTGCGTAAAATTCATCGTGGATACCTTACATCAAATACCAGAGAGCACATGTACATAACATGCATACAATCCCACGAAGGGATGAGTTCGGAAAGGAGTAACGATAAACTATGGGTTCAGTAGAACAAATAAGAAAGTGAATAGGTGAAAGCAATGAAGAACCCCGCAAGTTGAGCGCGTAAGGCACTTTATACTACCATAGGACCATAGGGCGCCACTCGGCATGTAAAAAACTATCCTCGTGAGGATTCCCCAGTCTTGATTTCAAATGTGATGATCCCATTTTTTTGTTGTATCAATTTCATTCAATGCTGTATAAATGGAGAGGAGAAAAACAAGTTTTCCAAATAAAATTCCTCATGTATTGGAATCGTAATTTAGGCGTATAAAATTCCTCGTGTATTGGAATTGTAACTTAGGCATGACTTTTCCACACGAATGGGTTATAGGGGAATCACAACAATACTCGATTTACGGTTTAGAGACCAGCAAGATAGAAGCTACACAATGTGTGTAGTGAATTTATTTGACTGCACTGGTCCTCTGAAGCTTTACGTATAACATGCATGTAATGAATGCGAATTATTGTTCATGTTTATTCATGGTTTTATTGTTACACTGTGAGTGAGTGGAAGGGAAGGACAGAAGGTAAGGCTTTTCTTATTTTATACCGCATCATTTGAGTCTGCCGTATATAAACATATATAGCGACCTACATATAAAATACAACCTCTTAGGTCAAGCCATTCCACTAAATTACACTAAACGTGCTCGCTTTCACACCCATCTACATTCCAGAGGCTAGTTATAGAGGAATTTTATTTCACTACAGAGATTGGCAGGCAAATCCCATGAAGTTCGTAGATACCTTTATGAGAGCCCTAGTGATGATCTCAGTCTGGCTCTCTAAACGTTTGAGAAAGGCCCAAGCCAATTGGAGTTTGATGAAGATCCCCTTTCATTCTTTTATCAGAGCAGTTTTCAATTTCGATCCTGTACCATGTCTATTTATGCAAATGTAGGGTTGAGACGTAGAAGGACCCCATAGTGAGGATACATGGATAGATAATTGTAAGAATGCACATAATTTACGAGGCTGAGGATTCATATCCCCGAGCATAAGTATTCCAGCCATTCCTTTGGTTGAAAAATATCCTGTGAAGTTTGAAGACTTACCCATATGCATAGCTGGAAGACACAGATAAATACTTTTTGTTTTGCTAGACCGGGGAAAAAGTTGGCTTGACTAGGAGGCTGGAAGCTCGGCTTATTTTCCGCCCTATACTTACTTCCTATACATACATATATATGTACCTATACAGAGACGCACTTTTGGGTGAGATGAATTGAATGTAGTTCTCTCCTCTGGCTTCGTAATTGCGTCACGGATGGTGTTCCAAGTTCAATTTCTGTGCTTTGTCTTCCCTCCGTGAAACAGCTTTTTCATGCTCTTCCTTCCCTTTCTTTTCTGTCCCAACACTTAGATTAGGCTGTTATGCCTGTCTCATTTTTTACATGTTTCTTCACAAATTTTCCTACAAGAGACAGACACCAGGGTGACATTGAAAATCCCTGACATCTTTCACCCAACCCTCTCTCGTTAATCAGAACACACTTTTCGTAAGTAAATATCATATCAACAATATCCTCTTTCTAGAGTTTCCACGTCTACCAGCCTTGTTGTTAGTTTTGGTTTTCCGGGCACATCCCACCGTGCCTTCATAGATTTATGAAAGACAAAAATAAAAATGTAAAAATGTTGAAATAATTGTGTAACCGCAACTCCGAGACCGTCCTAACCAAATTGAAGTAATGAATTTAATCAATACAATATTATTCTGTCGTGTTTTTGGAAGAATAGCATGGATTACTACTACGATTCTAGAAAATTTTAATTAGAAAATCATGCTTTGCCTCCTTTGTACTATAGTATAGTTGAATGATATAGCTGGTGAAGTGCAACTCACTTTCTCAGGGATTTTGAGTATGTATTGATTTTATGATTGAAAAGAAATCTAACATAAGCAATGCCAATGAGCTGACAGGAATTGACATTAGGAATAGTAAACTGCGGATTTCCTATCCCAGACATTTGAATGAGAGATGAAGCTGGTTTTGACAATATTCAACTCAGACATTACCATTCAAATAACGTATTCATCTTCGATGGGTTATTTATTTATTATATATATGTACGTTATGGATTAAACGAATCCCAGTTCCAGAGATATTTCCAACAATCAGTCTCTGCGGTTTCCACCATCAGCAGGTTCTTGTCCTGAGGCTCCAACTCGTGTCGACGGCCATTGAATGGTGGTTTTATTTTGAAAATAGTTGTATGCTTTGATGAGATGCCTTGTGACTGAGCCACCTACTTGAGTGACAAGTGATCTTTGTTTGCTCACGCAACCATGTACAAGTATTTCATGGAGCACTCACTAGGAATTCCTAGGATTCATCAGTTCCCTTCAATGCAGTGGAAAGGATGGAGAAAATTACTTCACTATCTTTTCCCGCTTCGAGATTCAGTCACATCTAGCATGTGTTAAAATTATTAATAATAATAAAGTTGTATTTTAAAAAGTTCAGGGTAGATCTAAATTCTAAAAGAATGCTCTATTTATTATTGGTAGCCTTCCTTGAGAAAGACCAATTCATTCCTTTAATTTTTCAATCTTTAAAAACTCGATAGTTACTCGTCAATTTGATGTTTTTGTGCTTTGAAATTTTCAAGCCATCAAATTTAATATTTGTTAGCTTGCATTATTACTGAGTTTTCAAGCGGGCTGCGAACGTTAATGGATAAGCTTGTCAAAGCCCTAGTCCGCCCACATGGATGCCAAAGAAATATTAAGTGAAGAAGTTCAAGATAGAGTTCACAAAATACCTATTGTTCGCAAATTATTTGCAGTGCTTCATTGAAGGGCGCGAGCTATACCAACACACAAGAGATAGGGACGCTATAGGAGCTCAATCGGCGCGTAGTTGAAATGCAATCCTCCACGGACAGTCTTTTGGTAGACTTCATAATTATAAATGTTCGTTCTGTACACGGGAACGAGTGCACACTATTATAATGTAGACACAAGGACTTTGAAATAGCTTAAATTTTAATAATATCGACATTGGGAAATTGTGCGTCTGTTTCTAGAGCCTGGTCTGAAGACTATTTTTAATCCAGAACTTGTAAACACGACTGATTCCCTGTATGGATTGTTGGATGTGGATTTGGAATAATTTTGTTTTTCATGGGATTTGACACGATCTGGGTTGAGGGGCAAGTGAATCAACTTTTATCCTCATGGCTTGTACTTTGTCCCATCCCTCCGCTCCCGATGCTTACGAGTGAATGTAGTATGGAGAAGGACTCATGACAGAGCCCGTCTGTGCTCGTCTTCCACTTACAATATACTTATATACTTATTTATTAATCTCTCTGTTCAAGCATGTAACGCATCCCATCTCGATGGCTCGAGTAAATAATTCCAAAGGAATCTGACAATTTGTTCGCTGTACTCGGCAATAATGGAGCTTGAGAGTGTCTGCAGAATCAATGAGAATGCATGGGACTCTCTGCCCATTGTGTGTCTGGTGTTCAAATAATATTTTATCTTCAGAATACATTATTTTCTCACCAGTTTTACATCCCCTGCTAATCTACGATCCCATTAATTGCACATCCTGCCAGCTAAGCTGCTCTATGTGTAGCTCTGCAAGAAATCAGTGAAACTTTGTACACAGTATGCCCGGCTATTGTCTTAGTACTGCATGGGATCTCTGTAGCTATAGCTATGTATATATCATGACTGCTATATGCATAGCTAACCTGTGAAAGCCTCCGAACCCTTTTATTAACTTCATCCTTTATACATGGACGGTAATAAAAGCTTATACCGTACATAATTTAAAGGAGAAATGTGATTCTACTTCACACAGCATGTATCTGAATCTAAACTGAATATTAAAATAAGTGGGCGGAATCCTAGACTGGAAACTCATAGCTATTCGGTTCGTCCGTGTGTATTTACTTGTGAAACTCCGAGACAAGATGCTTACGATTAGTTATATGAGTACCTAGCTTTGTCTGAAAAAGTTTGCAGAACACGAAACATGATAAAACTAACCAAGAATAAACGGAGTATCTATGAGACTAAATCACTGCTCATAACTCATAACTGAATGTGAACTAGTAAGCCAGTGTAAAAAGTAGGCATGTCCCTGTCCTTTTCAAAATTACGGTTCAAATACTCCAATTATTTTACCTTCGTTATTTCCCTTTAAAATACCCTACAAAACTCTCAAACTCAAAAGAGTGGTTTAGTGTCGTAAAACTTTGAATCAATAGCAATTTCTTCCTGATGGGGAAAGCAATGTTTGAAAAGATTCATTCAGCCACATTTTCGTGGCAGATACACATTTTTTCAAACAAAATATGCTCTAGGAAGGAGCCAACCTTGGGAAACCTTTTTCAATTAACAATTAGAGTTGGCAATCGCAATAATCAATATTTTAATATTAACATGCTTTGTGAACGATTTTAAACTTGGAGATATTACAAGGCTCAATTATTTTTTAAAATATCCCAAAATTTCTTGCAAACCAAGAGAGTGATTTACATAATTTAAAAAAATATGCCATCTACTGACACGGGAAATAATGTTAGACCACGTCATTATTTACTTAGCCAGATTTGGAAAGAAAGCTTCTTTACATAATTCACAAATATGATTGATGCAGTACATTTCTCTAGTACCAGAAATACCACCGCCATATGCATTTTAGGGCTGTAAAAAAGGATAGTGCTAGACGAGCATATTTTATTATTACATATGCATATAGGTAACATAAAAAATATCAAAAAGACGGCGGCTCGTCTTGTGGGTGTTTTAAAAAATTATTCTTGAGCATGCATAATTCTGCGACAACGTACTTTGAGCTTCTGAGCCGCCCTCGACAGACCTGGCCAAGAAAATCCTTGGGCTGTAGATGGGCAAAGAGACTCATTTTGGAGAGACGGTTGAAAAGTGCAATATTTAAAAGACCCCGCAAAGTTTGTCCAGAGAATTGATGGTGTTTACTCAGTGTGTTTACTAAGCCGTGAATATGGGAGCACCACATGACTGTATGCATAGCGTATGCATGGAGACGGTGAAAGAACGGTTTAGTTTTAAAACTTTTTACTATCTGTATAGTTAACCTTAATAACGAATTGAAAAATTATAGTACACGTTATGGACGGCGGCGGGAAGACTAACTCTGCTCGCAGCACCTCACTTTCACTTTCACTCTCACTCTCGTCCTGTTCTGGTCTGCATAGGGAAATGAGCCTGGCCGTCCTTCGTACATGCATATACAGGCCTTATGTAAAACCAATAAAAGTGTAGCGTCCGTAGAGAAGAGTGGGAATCACACTTTTTGTCAATTCACGCTATGCACTGCTTTTTCTCCGCTTTCTCCAGAACTGTATCGCGAGTGAGTTCAGCGCATCTGGGGCATACGGAATTAATGCATGGTGAAAGTGAAGCTCAGCTGGAAGCCGAATTCAAGACAAAATATAGCAGACAGTTGGTAGTAGCCGGTTGGTTGCCCTAGCAAACAGCCAAACACGGTTCTCATCTTTACTGCACTCTCCTTCCTGGGCTTACTTTCTCTTTCTCTTGCCACGTCCTAACTAGCAATAACATGTATCCAAGGAGCTTATAGTGCTACAGAACACACAATAACCCACAACCAGGCCGTTCCTTTTCCTTGTCGATACCTAAAATGGGTGGATATATGCGTATGTATACATGGAGACACTGCCGGTTGGATGCAGAGTTCCCCACATGGAATTTGATCGTATGTGTTTAACTACTGCCGGTTGTGTTGGTGTGAGTGTGTGTAAGAGGAAAACATGAGAAAACATGTTTCTAGATCCTCGTACAATACGGAAGAGCGAACGGTAATTTATACTCCGGTCCTACGACAATCGGTACACGTTACGCAGCTGTAGACTTATTGCTTGTTTTAGTGGGTCTCTTCGAATGCTGCACTGTTATAATGCTGGAGCCCAAGTCAGACTTCACATAGGATTTTATATATGGTCCATGTAACAAAATACAAGTCCGGTTATTTTAGAATGTCTTTACATTTGTTGTCAAGTCAAAATGTTCCCATCCGCTTAGCGTAGAAAATCGCAATATTGTCAGCCTTTATTTTAGCAAGGTCTAAGTAGTTTTAGTTCTAGTAATATAGTAGTAATGCATAGTTGTGCTGGTATGACACACTAGCGGTCCAAGGTAAAGCCGATAAGACAATGTGGAAAGAGTTGGGAGTGAAAGTATGATACTCTGTATCAGTAGTTAGGAAGCTTCATTATGTTCCTTTTTGGTATATTTGTCTATGTGTATACGTACAGCCATGGACTGGAGATACATATATTGAAATGTATAGCTGGCTACAGAGTACGGTAGCATTTTAGACTTAAGATCTCATGCCAGCCCGTGTCTCCTTGTAATTCCAAACACGCAGCTTATTTATTTGTCACTTGGTAACCAGAAAAAATTCTTCATTCTTACATCACAATATGATTTATGCTGTTCATGTCTATAGTCTACACGATCGTATGTGTCACTGTTCCGAAAGTAATATTCGCTGTCAGGACTTTTTTTCTGTGTGGGGAAAAATATAGATTTTACACGCTATAATAATGACAGTGAACCCAGCTTAGAAACCATCTCTGTTTCCAAAACGAACAACTCATCTAGCAGTCAGAGTTTGGTCACGATCTTGATTATGTAGAATGAAAGAGAGATAGAGGATGCTTTGTATGTATTTACGGGGCTACAGCATTATAGTCTTGGGTTCAAGCCGATTCTCTGAGCCATATAGGAAATCAAAAGGCTGGCGGGGCAGAGACCGGGGAAAGGATGTAAGAGCGGAACTTGACAATCAATAGTTAGTCGACTCCATTAAAATCGTCGTATCAAAGCTATCATTTTTCTGGTGGATCATGTAAATTATCTTTCACTCTATGTATAGCATGGGAGCAGCAGCTCAATTAGACCGCGGAGGAGCAGTCACCAAATGAAAACAAAAACAAACGCGACAGACACACGTTTTGTGGACCAGGAGTAAACAAGCATATCATTTCGCGTATAATTTAATCCCACAGTCCACTGCTGTGTGTGTGTCGGGGTCCTTCTGGTTGACTACTACTGCAACGTATTAATTGCTCCTGTTTGTTTGTACGTAAAATGGAAGTAAGACTGGGTGAATAGAGGGGAAACAAGTGAAAGAGATGTTTGATAGAGACAGGGCTGTAGAGAGAGAGAGAGAGAGAGAAAGTGCTTCGGTGCGGTCAGAGGGAAGTAGACAAAGTCCGCACAACAATGTCCACCACTTTCGTGGAATGACAGAGCCCACCGACACTTTCAGTTTTTGACTTGTTTCTAGCTTCGCTAATAAGTTATTCATGTGACGTAAGGACGGGAGGAGAGCAGCCCGCGAAGCATATAGAAATCGAGGGATCGGTTAATGTAACAGAGTTTGAGTTGCGGCAAAGTGAAAGTGACACTGATAGATTTGCTCACTCACAATGCTAGCAATCCTCGAAATCAGCAAGCAATTCAAAGAATGAAAGCGAGATGCTCAAAAGAAAGCTGATACAGTGGGAAGGTATGTATGTACCTGGCTGTTCCAATGAAATTATAGTCTACTTCTCGTACCACTACCACTTCCATTTTCCTATCCAAGTCAATGCTCAATAAAAATCGAATACCGTTTTACTCACAAAGTGAATTTTGCGTCTTCCCCTCAGAATGTGAGGTTGGATTTCACGTGCTTTACCTCCATGGAAACGAAGAACTATCCTCGACGGACTGGGTAGTGTCGTGTCGTCTCATCGAGTGGATAGGAATCAAGTCATTCGTGTCCCAGAGTGCAACGGTAGAGTAAATACGGTACATAATTGCTGGTAGGAAAAATGTTAGGTGTAGGAGAAAGGACCGACAGCTGCCCTGCATTATGTGGTTTCATGCACAACTTTCTAGTTTTCTCTTTCTATAGTTTTTTCCCATGAAATCTACCCCAAGTGTATTTGAATGTTTTAGCTTGTTCAACCATACTCACTACCACATCAACATCACATGGTGACTCCGCTGTTTCAGCCTCCATCAACCCTTTGTTCGCACCCAACACGGCGGTTTTCATCCTGCCCTAGGTGCTGGACTCCTTCCATTCTATATTTACCTCGGCACATACCCAACAGCTCTTACGTCAGATACTCTAGCTCCATGTGTACACGTGCCCACGTCAAAAGCTCTTTGCTTTTCGTCTCCTCAACCTATGTAACTAAAGGCCGGCACATATACATACATATGTACTTTTGTATTTTTCTATAATGTGAGTCTCTCGTCTCACACTGCACTTTGTACCCCTCTGGTCGATAGCAATGGAACAGTCAACGTTGAGCGAGTAGCAGGACATTAGGGCACATGCATTCCATCGCAGTGTGTGGCCTGCCCAATTCAGAGTGTACCAACTCCACTACAAATCGGAAGCTCTTGAACTTCGAAATTAAAGCATTTTTTTCCGCTGTCAACACTACTTATGTATGTGCAGACACAGTCAAACATGGATGGGAGGGTCCAGCCGCAGATTTTGCTTTTGCATCCTAAGCACCGCCGCCACTGCACTGTGTTTGCTATTAAATATTTAATTCGTTGCTTGCTGGTAATTTGCTGGGAGCAAATATTTAATGAACACTGAATATGTGGAGGGTGCCTTTCCGTGGATTTGAGAGCCCATAATACTATACAGCATAGAAATAGCACTATTTGATCTAGGCACGTCATCATCTGCGACTTGGCTATATACAGTATGTGCCTCAGCATAGCTATAGCTTGGTTTACATGTAATATCCATTACACTGAGAAAATGGTTTTCTATTACTTTATTTATTATCTTCACATGGAGCTCGTTGCTATTAATGCACTCCCTGCATTTACACCTGTATCATTTACAAAGCTTTTCAAGTCACACACATCGCACCCGAGGACCCTCACCACATGAGCGACTTATCCCCGGTTTCGTTTAAACCTGATCAGTTAATTTTATTTTACGGAGCTCCTCGTGAGCACCGGAGAAAGTGCCAAGTTGCTGAGTGACTCTGTGTCAGAGAAAGTAAATTCTTTTCCACGAAAGTGGAGCTCCGTGGCTCTACACTCACATATTTGTTAAATATCTTGAACGACCACACAACCGACGATACATTACAAGAAACTAATATCTGTATTTCCGTGTGTCTTATCAACCCTTTTATTGAGTTTTTCCTAGGACAGGATGTCAATACTTCTCAGGATAGCTCCGCCGTTTACATTCGGGTCGGGAGTCGACCACATAAAAAATGGGAAATATAAAGTTGAATTGTTAAAGTTCCAAGCAGCAGAGGACTTGTTTAAACGTCTCAGCTTCTGAATTGTACGAAAAAATGAGATTTAAAAAGAATCAAAGGACAAAGAGGCTTCAGAGGAACGTCAGATCTGATTTTGTTCTTTGCTCTTGAAAAAAAATCTTGTACCTTCGGTCTGCTCCATTTTGTTTGAGTAACTACCCAGCCATCTCCTCTTTCCTCGTATCTACAGTAGGTAAATATACAGTCGGAAATAGAATTTCAGTTTTTAGTCAAAATAAGAAAAAAAGTATTTCTTTTATTAGTCTTTCTGAGTTGAAAGTTAAAAGAGATCGATGGATTATTTTTTTTATCAAATTGTACATCAAATGTGAGATAAAATATTTCAAATGTTTCTTCCTGTACAGACGGTAGTAGAGACGGTTTCAATATGGAAGGCTACTGTGTCTCCCTTAACGTTAGCTGTCTCCTTGTTTGTTCAAAATCAAATTTTTCCTCAAGTAGGTACATTACAACAGACCGACAGAGAGGCAGACATGTTAACAGAGAGAAATCAGTTTTATTTCCACTACTTGAAAGTTGTTTAGATTGGTTTTCAAAATTGCTTGTTTCCCATATTCTCATCATAGTGGTTCTTTCATAGGTTTTTGAAGTTCAGTTACCTTCCGCCTGCATACATATTCAACTACTCTAAGAAAAGGGTTACACCCAAAGCCTCAGTACATACCTCCATGTACCTTTCTATTACTCGTGGAAAATCTACGTTTTTTTGCGTGTACTAATATAGAGGACGGGATGATAGGAGTTTCATAGGAGCTTCTAGTTCAGTAAGTTAAAAAGTATGAAATCAATCATGTACAAAATGATACATGGATTCATTTGAGTCATGAAAAAACCTTTCGAAAGATTCTTTGTAAAATTCAAATCCGATGAAAATTTACTCACAAGAGTTATGACTACTATTTTATCTTATCGTATACCATCTCGACAAGATGTATACAGGAATGTCGATCCCTTTTCTTGAGCTCGCTGCCTTCCCGTATGTGTATACTGCCATCGTGAGCTAGTTTTCTTCCACTTTCTCCTACATACTATATGTAAAAAGTGGTACGAGTATATAGCCATGGTGCTCAATGCTCTTGACTGAGGCTATACTTGGTCCAGTATTGATTTTCTATACTTTACCTATTTTATCTCACTATCAACACTGAACTGTCTAGTGACTGCATTAAGGGCGTTATGCGATCGTATTATCTTGAAATATCTTGGAATCAGGAATCCTCCGTGAAATCAAAAGCCTATCTATTGACTCTACCCTTCACTGTTCAAACTTGACCAGTTTTTTCAAAAGTATTACTTATATCTACTCTGAGTTCATCGCTGCTGTCTCGCTGAAACTGAACCGTGAAGCTCCTTGGCAAGAGAGAGAGAGAGAGAGAGAGAGAGAGAGACGTGCATCTTGAAGTTGCTGAGGTAGCAATATCAGTACAACAACTATCCAACAGACAAGTGTACATTTATATAGACACTCTTTTCCCTAGACGGAATGTATCTACCGTCTTGAATGAATTATTAAAGTGTGTACAGGGAAAGTAACCAAGACGCTCGCTTTTCTCAAAATTCTGTTTTCACTTTCCAATTCTTCACAAATCGAATAGAATTTCCTGTGCGGAGGGAAATGAATGAAAGTGTGTGCGTTTGTGTGTACAAGGAGTGATGGGAGAGACACGATGTCCGTCCATTGCCTTCGGTTTGGGTGGAAGTGCGTGTGTGGGAAAAATATCTGTGGTATCAGTCACTGGACGAAAGTGATGATTTTCCCCCTTGTTTACCTGACTGCGAAGAACGTGGGTGAAGGACGGGGAGTTGTAGTGGTGGCTTGAGGAGGGATTGATAGGATACGAGTATGGGAGCGGGATCGTGAGTATTGTGCGAGAGCGGAGAGTGGCATGCACTCCGTCCATCAACATTAACTGATGACGCTACTTGAGTGAGTGTAAGGATTTTTCCTCCTTCTTTCACGATCTGGCTCTGACCAATGCAATGCCAAGTGAGAGGGAAAGTACAGTGCGGAGTGTGGAAGGAGACAAAGACGGAGAGGGAACGAAGAGGGGAAGTCCAAGTCCCCTGTAACTGTATTTCCTTTAATACTGTAAAAGACTCTCGTGATGCTAAGACCAGATAGACTAAGAAATGTAATTTCCTACTTTTCAGGTAAAGATGTAATAGGCCTTTAGAAAGTCTCTCCTCAATTCACTTTTCTTTCCCAACCTGAACATCTCAGGATGAAACGAAAGGCATTGGCTAAGGACTCCCAATGCAATTTAGTGCATTCACAAAACTCGGGAGTCGAGTGAAGCTCTACATTTCTCTACAGTCAGTTTTAACTTTAACCCAATTGGAGACTCATGCACGTAGGTAGGTACGTACCTTTCTATGCAATCAGCATCCCTTACCTGCATGAGTCATTTTCTTTCAGGCCAACACACACATATATATATATCCACCGTGGGACAGTGTTTGACGCCCTTCCTCACGCTGGATGTTTTTCAATTTAAAATAATAAATATCCATCCTCTACCTACCTCGATCCTCGTTTGACCAAATAGTAAATAGGAACAGCAAGAGTTGACTCTCTGTACAACAAGGCACCCACAGAGATTTATTTGTACATCTTAACTAAATTTCTGTGAGGGGCACTCATGCGCTTCTTTAATTCAAAAGCTTGAGATCCTGGACACACATGTAAATATCCCAAGCAGCCCAGAACGTGTAGCGAACTTCCGCAGTCAAGTCCTAAGAGTTCCTGGGTATACATAGGTGTTCCACGAAGCACGAAAACGAAATTTAAAATGGAAAAGCCAACTTCTCTACATGAGGCGGACTGTAGAGCAGAGAGAGAGAGAGTGATCCAGTGACTAGACTTCAACTTCCTTCCCTAAGAAAAGAAAGAATGAAGAATTAGAGTGTTGAGGAAACTGACTGGGAAAGCAGTTAAGAGTCTCCATGAAATGCGTATTATACGTATTCAAATCGTTCCATTACTTTTTCTCTTTCTAAGCGTAATAATAGAGACGCGTACAGTAAGGATTAGTCACCTTAAGCTATGAAATAGTTGAGTTCAGTGAGATATAAAGGCGGGCTACATCTAGTCTCCAACCGCCATTATCCTAACCCTCTTATGATTAGTCCGAGGCTTATCACAAACTGGCATGCATAGCTCTCCGTCCCTCGAAACACGATACGTGTAGCCTAGACGTGAGTTTATATGAGGAGACAGAGAGTGAACTCTCCATTCAACTTTCACTTCTTCTGTCTTCGCCCTCCTTTCCCCTTCGACTCAGAGGGATTCCTGTAACTTTCCATGCTTCCAGCCAAACAATGACTATGTGAGAAGTTTCAATCTGCGTTGGAATTCCAACTATTGTTTCAAGTAGTTTTCCCGTTGAGCACTGCTCTCAAACAAATTTCACCATAATAAGTGTGCTCGGAGAACATATTTGGAAAGGCCTTCCCTTCCCGTCTACTTACTACAAGTGTGTGAATTATGGTCTGGGAAGTGATGGTAAAACGTTTCTTTCTCGTCCTTTGGAGAACCGCGGCGGTGAGCGGAAGAGTGGGACCCGTCCATTTTTTTTTCCACACGTGAAGGAACGTATACACGCCCCACTTTTTCTCACGACATTTCAAAATCAACGTCTTCAAAATACCAAAATTAACTTTTACACATGCCAAGCTTTTACATTTTAAGTTTTTGAAAGCGTTGACGTGAGTAGTTATAGCGAAGCCTTTCAATGCTACCAGGTGCTTTCCACTACGCCTTTCACTTCCAACTTCCCTTATCATCTGACCGCATCCAGCTTGAGTCGGGAGAGAAATGACGACTGTTGAACTCGTCCCAAGTCAGCTTAAGATATGCTCTCGGCTCCCTCTTCACTCTTTAAAATAGATAACGATCATAGACATTGAAAGCCGTTCTTATAGGGCAACTCCCGTTTTGTTTTGATCTGTGGGGAAAGCTTGCACGCAAATGTGACTGACATTGTGGGTCACCATACGGAGAAAGGAAATCACTCTGAACTGGCACTGTAGGGACTTGACTATGGCATTTAAACAGTCGCGATTCTTATCTCTATTAAGAGATTCCCATGCAGCAACTCCAAATATCCAAATCCATAGACCATGTAGTTTCCTTTGAGTACAAGTTAAATAATATAGTGCAGATTCGACAATAAAATGATGTATGTAAACATATACATACATAATAATTCAATTTCGGTTATAATCAGAAAAGCTTGTCGACTCATTTGATTGTATGCTGCTAGGCAGTACATGTTTCAATGACAGGTCTCCTTGATGTCATTAATTGTCACAACACGGATTGTTTTCGGGGAAGCTTATAATTTACCATGGATTTCATGGTTAGCAACATTGCTTTATTCCAGGAATTGAAATACGCATATGATCTGATGATTGTATGTGGCATGATCATAAAAGTTTGGAAGTAAAATAAAAAAGTGTGTTTATGGGAAGACGTGTAAGTTAACAAAGTGATTTTGTGTGTCCAAGATACCTATAAACATAATTTCTGAATATCGGTGTCGCCCTTACATTGATTGTTCCATGCTTTGTAAACGTGGACTGTCTCTCCTTTATTTCCCTTTAAACAGAGCAAACTTGCATAATATCTCGCATCAACATTCTCTGTCTCTCTCCTCCTTGCTAAAAGCTTTTACAATTTAATTATACCTCTTTGGAAATACTTGAAAACTTGTGTTTGACTCTAATATTATCGACAGCGTGAACAACAGGAGCGACACTATGCCCTAGACCAGAGAGTGTATGGCATTTGACTCTGATGCTAAAGGACACAGTAGAGCCACATACTAAAACCTTGAAATCTATATAAACTAAATACTCGATGATTGGGCTGCAGACAACTAATTGTTTCCAATCACCGCTACGAAATTCTTCCCTATCACAACACATTATCCGTCTAACGGAGAAACTACTAAACTATACAAATATCCTCATGCTCAAATACAAATTCGGGCTAAAAGGCTCATGATATATGTATACAGTGTATCTACACCTTTAACGTCCATGTAAGAGTGTGCCTATGGCAAGCGGCAACTAGACGTTAGTCAAACGTCAAATATGTGTGCTCTCAACTAATGGATGTCATTTTTGGTGAAAGCACTAGGGAAGGAATGAAAGTTAAACGAAACTTATGGATACTGTTATGTTAAACTTGGAGTGTGTTGAAATATTTGAAGCGAGTACTTGAAACATTTGAAATACCTCAGCTCTCAAAATCAGATGAGGGAGAGAGTGAGAGAGAAAGTGAGGCAAAGGGAGAAAGCTAGGGATGCTCGAGCTTTTAGGTTGCAGTGATTTTACGAAGAAATTTAACGTTTTACAACCATGATGGACAAATGTGTTGGTCGCGTTTAATCAGGCAAGATGATGATTTAACATTTGTTCCCCTCTTTATGGAAGGCTAGAGGCATTAGAAGGAGGCTATTGCTATGGTCTCGTCATATTGACTAGATTAGACCTCCACACTTTCACCAAGCCAGACAGACAGACGGACGGACAGACAGGCGAGGAGAGTGTAGCAGAGAAAAACAGCGTGTTTACTCTCTCTCCCGCTCCCCACCTTTCCCCCCTTACTTTTAGTCCGCGTTTGCATATTGGGAGAAACTCACACTTCTCCACGCTCTTAGTTGAAACATTTTATTTTCATAATAAAACTACATAGTCAATTATACTCAGTGGGGAAATTTAATCAAGACATGTACACGGCTCCGAACTCCGAACGTCGACTGTCATAGAAATTTTTCAATGAAGCTTAAGAAAGGCCAAGATAGTTAATTGCATGAGATTTGAAAATCGATTTTAGAGCTTTTCATAGCATTGTGACGATGATCGTGAGGGACTGAAAACAAAAGGTTTAAAATTCAGTTCTTCACTGACTAGTGAGTCAGTGCGTCAGTCTCGCTCTCTCCCGCTCACTATCTCGGTCTCGACCTCGTAGTTTTAGCACACACAACAAAATGAAAACTATTGATATGATGATGTAAAATGAGACTCACTCCATTCCATGACGCGGGTTTATGTGGTAGGGCATAGCCTAGTTGTTAGTAGGCATTGTGGAGAAGGATAGAGAGGAAGACGTCAAAATCAGAAATATGGAATATGATGATGACACATCAACTTGCATATGCCCTGAGCAGTCCATTACAGACCAGTTCATTATACATAATATACATATGTATATGTACATGGGTCCGTATTTATAGCGGAGGAAAGAAGCATAGGATGGAGAAAATTATTGCTGAGAAAGTCTCTTTACTTGTCAAAATGGATTTTCATCTTTTTATGTCAGCTAGAATTCAATTAAGGGTTCAGTCCAAGTCTACATACGGAACACCAGAACTTTCCAAGTGGCTTGCACAAATTCAGAGGGACACTGAGTACTACGGATATTTGCATTGACGTAGAGAGGCCTTGAAAGAATAAGTAATATTTTACAGGATGCTCGAAACGAGACGGAGTGTGAGAGGGAGGGAAGGAGAGAGAGAGAGTTAAAGAGACAGCTCTAAACTTTTTGGTGAAATGACACATTGGGAAAAATAAATTTCCTCGGACGTACACCACTGGTCTTTGGTACACTGTATGGGTGTGCAGAAGCCACAATGGCTGAATGAGTGCGTTGGAGACTGGAAGAATTTCTTCGTAGTAGTAGTTGGGGATCATTGAGATCGACAGAGGTTTTTTGTTTGCCTCCATGCAGTTCACTTTCAAGAGAAAGTCGAGAGAGAATGAATGGAAATTAGCTCATGAGGGAGTGGAGAAGTGCAAAAAGTTAACTTATTCCATTGGTCGGTGTCAATGGGCACCTGTCTCTGACTCCTCGTAACCCATCTACCCATCACAGTCATTGTCATCGTCAATTTAAGCTCTCGCAAAACTAGCAATGTAGAAAATCCGGCCGAGGAGAGAGGAACTCGAGAGTTCAACTACCAAACATTTCCTCTGCAGAGGGAAAGTAGACGGAGAGTGAAAGTGGAGGCACTTTGAAACAATGCTTACAAACCATGCTCGTCTCAATAGGAAGGACGATTTCCATTTTCCTCGAGAATCTTCGTTTATGTCTTGAGTTTTACACTTGAGCTCCGTCGCAACTCCTTCAGAAATATTGGGTCTTTCCATGGACAGAGTGCACAGTGGCGGGTCCCCCCGCTCTTACTCCCACTGACAATTTCATTGCGTAGGAAAAGAGAGATCAAAAGAAAATTAGCGCAACCGTATAACGAGACGGAATTAGCATGAGAATAGAGTTCAAGTGCGAAACAAGAGATAATCGTCAACTTTATTTCAGCTTCATCTTCTCTATCCATCTGCACATCTGCCTAGTTTACATTAATTTATATTTCCCTCTCCATTCCGCTCATGTCTTTGACTCTCTCTCGCTCTTTTCCTCTCTTCAAACTTTTAGAACTGACTTGACTTTGTGTATGAGAAAACTGCGTTTGACAACTGGATCAGTCATTTTACTCTTGCTGTGATTGCATCATTTTCATTTTATTCTCATTTTCTCTCAAACCAATCTTGCCAATTCGCTCTCTCATTTCTCAATCCTTCTCTTTGTCCGTATGGAGTCCCTCCACTCAAAATGAACTGCCATTCATGGACTTCAAATTAGCAAAAACAGGGAGTCAATTTCCAAACAGTGTTTAAAAGTCACTTCCACTCTTCCTCTGTTGGTCCGTAAAAACTTATCCTTAGTCCTTTACATAGACGTGATATAATGGAATGAACTATTAATAGTATCAAATTGATTGAAAGCTTGAACTAACATCTATAATAACAATAATAATAATCATAAAAGGAACATTGAACCGAACACTCAACAGCAAAGCATTGAGTTATAAGCTGAATCTATTATATACCACTAGGAACTCATTTGACGCATGCATAGGCACATAACTTGTGGAACCTAGCGGCAGTCAAATTGCTTTTCGTCTTCCTCCTTAACTTTTAATAACTTCCCTAACGTCACATTCTGTTTGATAGCTCTGAGAAGTTGCTTTTAAGTTTGGTTTTAAGATGCAGCTGTAAATGTATCTACCTCGTTATATTTTCAAATTCAAAAACTAGGATAACTTTACACAATCTTGAATCCAAAACCCAAGTCACACTACATTTGAGTCCTGAATACATACATACTTTCCCAAAATGTTTCCCAAGAAAAGTATTGTTAAACAAATGATTAGAAAAATATAAGGAATTCTGAGTTCGTTGATCTTGAATTTTGTAAAGTCCTTTCTAGCCTTGATGCCTGTTTTTTCAGTTCCGTTTACATAAATAAATAAGCATAGTAAATACAATAAATTAAAGCTGCATTTGCCACTAAGATGTTAATATTTCAAAAGCATGTGGCCTGAATTTGTATTTATTGATGTTAGTTTGAAGAATGGAACGCGCTACTAGTAAATTTCGAGAATTACTTCCGACACATTCAACCGGAAATAAATGGAATGTAAGCAATTAAAGAACAGGAACTAACACTGCACTCCCATGCATTCTTCCAACATTTCCTTTCACCCTTCAAAGTGTAAAACTAACTTAACAGATGCTATGCCTAGTTTACCTGTAAAAATATTTTTATACTTTTGGTTTTGCAAGCAAAGAAATACAGTCATCGCAAAAACAATTTGTATTGTGTCAATTGATGTAGAAAGCATGCTGGTTTTATTATGAATTCGTTGGTGGTACATATGCAATGCTCCTATTTTATTGTGATTCCATTCTGCTGCATCAACACCTTCACAATTCACCGCTTTTCTCTTATCTGTATTAAACTGTGAATCAAATGGGTAGAAGAAGGGCGCTCGAGCCTCTACGTTTGTTATTTAAACATTTATTGTATTTTATTTTTATTTAATATTTGATCGAAACTCTGATTCTGACTTGACAAATAGAAGTACAAAAGAGAAGAGAGCAAAGAAAGAAAGAATGGAACCTCTGAGAGGGAAACGTGTAAAAATAAGCCAAGCTCCAATCGGAAATCAGTGACTAAACAATCAAAAGGGAAAAAAAGGTTTCCACATCTCATCTAAGCCCATGAGAATTAAGCCATATGTGTGTACTCTACTTCCTGCTATTTGAAGATAAAGGCTTTCATCTTATAGAACTTGGATTGTAAAACTAAATATTTTTTTTACTCCAATTCCTTTCACAGCCGAGAATTGTTTCCCTTGGCTTATATGCTATACCTACCGGCCAGCATACCTGTACACGCAGCATAGCTATACGCATGCCACTGAATAATGCTATTGTAAGGGTAGGCGTAGGTGCCACTCTGTAACTAATGGGTATAGTGCAGTATATATTATGCTATAGCCCCAAGAAAACATTTTTTTATTAGAATGGAAACATGTATAAGATTTTCCTACTAGAATTCACAAATATCCGTATTAGCTTATCTCATATCAGTCCAGTTTTGGTAACAAATGACCATAATTCAAGACCTAAAGCAAAAAGTATTTTTACGCATACATACGTACATACCTACATACATACTATTCAGTAGCTTTAGAATCAATGCCACATAGGTATGTGTATTATGTGAAACATAAATAGAGGGGCGCATATTCTGGTTTAAGCGATGGGCCCAATCATTTCACAGAATATACGTCATTTTGCTTCTTGTCACGACGAAAAACAAAAATGACAAAATGCTTCAAATTAGGGAAAGTTGGGCAACAAGTAGAATTATCCGTGATGCTGACTCAACAATATGCTAGCGTTTAAATCAGGATCCATTTTAGATTTTCCTTTAAAAAAATCTTGTCTTATTTCACGCCTGTTTCATAAAATGTCATTTTGTTAACTACACTTAAATTTTGTAAAGTTTTGCCCGGGTCATTTTTGAAAAGTCAGTATTCAAATGAGCTATGATTGGTGGATAAAAGGAGTACTAGTTGACGTTCACGAGCTCAGTCTCCCATACTTTCCGCTCTCCTTACTACCTTGACTCCTTGAGGTAGGAAAACGATGTTGGTTGGCAGGCTGGATGGAATGCTTGTCTACGAATGCTATGCTATGCTAAGCTATCCTGACTCTGACTCTGGCACTCTGACTTGGTTAGATTCGTTGGCTCTGCACTGAATAATGCATGATCCAAGCACACACACACACACACACACCGAATTACAGTTGACTGCCGTTCATTTTGGCTACACAGAGCTAACTCACCTTACTTCCTTCAGTCGACTAAACAAGTTCTTGGTCAGTAGTGACTGTCTGTCTGTTCGTCTGTGTGTCTGCGGCTCTCTATCTCCATGCCAAGGAGGAACTATGAGGAGAAGCTTAGACTTACCTAAGCGCTCGACTCCTTCACCATTTTTCTCTCCCATGTTCATCTCACCGCACTAAATTCATCCTGTATTCTTCGGACTGCCACATGAAGTTTGCACTTCCGTCAGTAACTAAAGCGACTCAGTTCCTTCAACGTATCGTAGAACTAGACAAGATTTGGGCTTCTTCTATGAAATTACACAGTTTGTGTTGTAGTCCTAAATTCCCTTTGGGTTTCTCCATCAGCATACCTCCACTGGTTCAGACACACACACAACAGTATCCAAAACCTTAAGCTCAGTTTCATCATTGTTTTAAATATTTAATTTTAATTTCCTTCATTTCCTCGTCTACTTTCCTTTTTCTATCGGAACTATCTCCTTTGATGTCATTGACATCCCTCCCTTCTTTCTCTCTGGCACTTTCACTGTCTGATCCCGTCTCAGTGTAGCAGTACAAATAGGTAGGTACCAGTAAGAAAGTAGGGTTTGTGGCTCAAAATTGAAAATAATCTACATGATGGTCAATGTATTTTTAATTTTTCAATAGAAATTGCCTCACAGAATTCAAATTGAAATTGGAAATTTAGAAAGAAAAAAAGAAAAGTTGTGCCCGTGATATTGTTTTAGTGATAAACGTGAAATAAATTGTTTTTTAAAGAAAGAAGGATTTCTTTTCGGCAGTCTTGCCTTTCCCATTTGTTGAGGTTACTTTCCGTCCATGTTGAGACGGAGTGAAATGGATCAAAAGAAAGCGAGAGAGAGAGAGAGAGAGACAGCGAGTAAAAAACGAAGAGAAAGTAAAAAGAGTTAAAGTGGGAGTTTGAGTGAATCTATCTTCTTTCTTCTAAATCTTTGGATATAAATCCTACTTTAATCGCAATTTTAAATCTTTCCTTTCTCGTGGCTAGATGATTCTCAACTTGAACAACCTGTGTAAGAAGTATGTAGGATCTGCTGCTATACATGCTTACATAGTTGTGTATGCATATTATATGGTAGGTACGTACATAGACCATGCCCTGTCTTTCCCTTCTCGGTAATGTAATGATAAGGAACACATGCGTTTATGTGGATTTGTACGATTTATTTCAGCTCAAGCCCTTCTCTTGACTCTGACTTGAAAGAACGGAGAGGGAGATAGAATAAGTAGAATAAAGTGTGAATGTTCTTGGAGATATATATTGAATCAGAGATTGTTGGACAGGAGTTTGGGAGCTCTCTCTCTCTCTCCCTCTTTCTCTCGCTTTCTCTCCACTTAAGACATGTTTTACTTAACTACACGCAATCGCTTATACATGTACTCACAGTTTTGTTTTAAATCCAGGCATGACTTTCCCTTCCTTCTCCCTTTTATCGAAAAATAGAAAAAATAAACTCTTTAGCACTTCCATTACTTTTACTCCTTCCGCTCTCGATCCTTTTCCATTCCAAAAAATTAACTTTTCTTCTCAAGTCAGACCTGCAATGCAATGTACTGGGCAACAACTTTATCTAAAAAAAAATTCCTAAATCGACTTTTAATTTTTACATTCCCTCAAGTGTCGAATCTTGTGTGTACTAATAATTGCGAGCTGCCTTCAATTTCCTAACGCTGGGTAATACGTCGATAGTTGATTTTGTGGCTTATTGAAATTACGACTGGAGATTACAGCCAAAGAGAATCTGACTTTGGATTCAGTTGAGTTCCGTCAAAACTTGTTTTTCTCTGGTTGGGTTTTCAACTGGCGGTTATAGAACTTGATTTCTTAGCAAGTTCTCCTTCCTCCACATCCTCTAATCATTTTTCATCTGACTCACTTTCACATGATTTCATAACCACTTAGAAGCGGGAAATCAAATTTGAATTTCATGGAGTGTACAATTATAATTATGTTGCGTATAACGAATGTCAATCTGAATTTGAATGCCTATTTCCAGCGCTCGAAGGCTACCGTCATATTCCGAAATGCCTAGTTGTCAACGGTTTGTTTGGGGCTTTCAATTTAGAATAAGAATATTTGATAAGAAATTAATTTTTCGCAGGAGTTTCTACACCCATTTGCCGCTCCCATGGGACGTAAGGAAAGGTGTACTCATCATTCATGGTGGGGTAGTTAGTATGTTTTGTGCACTTGTTGTAGTACTAAATTCCCCAGATTAAAATATCAAGAGCCGTAAATGTAGGACGGACGTAGAAAGCATGAGGTCGTAAAATTAAGTTTACAGCTAATTAAACAGACTCTCATCATTTGGACGGGGATAGAGAATAGAGTGGAAATTTAATAGGAATTCCGTTGAGCCGATAACAGGATTCGTAGGGAAGTGGATAGGAGGAGAGCTGGAGGGGAGTTTTCTCTCTTTTATAAACTTTGTGGATCGTACATAACGAATTTATGCAGATATTTATTTGACTTGATGATGACTCTCAAGATATTTTGAGAAAAGGTATTAGTGAGAAATAGAGAGAGAGAGAGAGAGAGAAGAAATATAGACATTGATAGACATGGACAGAATTGAGAAAGCTAAGGAAGAGTTCTTTGTATGTATATTGGCCCTGCCATGTGTATGCTTTTGCCTTTGCTTTGAGAGGAAAGGCAAATCTTCTTCATGTTCTCCTTAATCTCTCTGTGAGCTCAATCAATATTCCATTCCTCGGATTGCCGCTTCCAATTCATCCGCAATCGGCAGTCTAGTGAAAACGCTTCAAGCTTGAGCGAAACTTCAACTTAAAGCTGGTGAGAGTGTTGAAGAAGAGTTCACATCGTCTCATCCAATAGCAAGGAATTTCTAAACCTTTCAGGTTCAATTTTTACACTTAAAATGTCCATTTCTTCTTCCTTTTTTTATATCCATCTCAGTACTATCTTTTTTTCCCTTCTAAGAAAACTGGCTCAGTCGAATTCCGACGATCTCATGTTTGTTCAAGGAGGTCTTCTACACAACGACAGTCACAACGACAGCCTACCACCCTGTCTAGCTATCTAGAAGCTACCTATACCCAGCCTCATGCATGAATAACTGGCTATGCAACTGTAAAGATTTCTCGAGCCTCTTCTGCATCTATACATAATACACCTTCTCACTCCTTATCCTCCCATGTTTCTTCATAATTAAATCCGTCTTCCCAACACCAACCAACCTCCCTTAGCATGTCAGTTTGGTGCTGGCGAAAGTAGATTCTGCTTCACTATGAAGGGCTGGCGCTCTGGATCTGTCAACTATCTCATAACCCCCTACATTCTCGTGCTCATGGAAAGCCAGATTACAATATTCTAACCTTGTATTTCTTTCAAGGAGCTGCTAATCAATTTATATTTCATGATTACTCCGTTTGTCTTAAGTAATGCGAGATGAGCACACTTTGTCAAGGCTTAATTCACTACTACATATCTCTAGTGCTCTCCTGCCCTATTCAACAATGGCGTGCAGTGATCCTTCCTTTTGAATAAATATGCTTCTACAGATGGCCGTTGATGAGACACTACGTCGGAGACATGCCTGTACAGATTTCCCGAAGAAATTAGCTACCAAATAGTTCCAATGCCTTAACAAAACAAGATAATGTTTTTATTTAACAAGGAAGCATTCATTATTAATTATTAGTGCTTATGTATGTCTTCTGCCATTGTAGCAGTAGCGTAAAGGTAATAAGGGCAATTGTGCAGGGGGAATGAGTGAGGGGCAATGGTTTAGGGGGAGTCGAAGTAAGACCCATCAATACTGTACTGTACAAAATTCAAAAGTTTGAGGGATGGCGGGAAAGTAGTTGCTGGCATTTATTGCCAGAAGCCCATGTTCCAATATTAGTATTCACTCTCTTATCTATTGTCAACACTTGATGTTGTGACTCATTAAGCTGCTGATAATGCGAATTAAGAATGCTTCACAGACCAGAAGATTAGAGAACGAGGCAATCCTTCTATATATGTAGAAGAGTACCAGCGGCACTGGGTACGCAAGTGAAAGCCTAATATATACGTTGACAGAGGGAAAGTGCTATACGGAGTATGTATGTATGTACGTAGGAAAGTGTTGGCTTCTCTCTCACTAGTCAGTCAAAATAGTAGTCCTGCTTCTTCTGTGTGTGCTCATAAGCAGAAAATCGGAAATATGAATTTATGAATATGAGAAAATGGGAAAATAGGAAAATGTTTAGTTTGAAAAATCTTTTGAGCAAGTTCTTGGAACGAGGGCTGCACATACAGGTTCATTTAATGTAGCCACACAATTTCCTCCTTTATGCATAGATATAGATACGTATACATACGGATTGCTGTGCAAATACCAATCCAAGTGTGTATCCCTCCGTCCAGGTACATCATCCATCCATTCCATAGCATCGCATCGTTTGAAAATGTATTCTTGTTCAAAGTCTCTTCCTTTTCAGATTTGATAGTCTTTTGAAAAACTTTTCCCACCCTCTCCCATCTCTGAAGGAAGTAGTTTCGGATGTAAGATGCTCACGGGTAGAAAAGTTTACTTTACTTTCCCTCACTCACATGTCGAGCCTGGGAAGACAACAGAGCGCAAATGAGAGGCGAAAAGGTTTTCCTGTTTCTGTTTTTTTTCCCCGTGAAGATAAAAAGATACAAGAGGCCATAAAATGGAGGGATTGAGTAAATGCAATCAGACTCGAACCATCTATATGTATGTATATATACAGAATAGATAGACCTATATGTATCTCCACAGTTGGGCAGTCACGTGTTCTTCCTATAGACCTTGGCTCTGTGTGCCGGGTTATCATGGAACTATTAAGTCTAAGTTAATGTCCAAGCAGAAGCATAAAGTGATTGCGCAAATCACAAACAGCTAGTATACGGAAATTACTTTTACAATCTATCAACTTCTAATGTAATTAATAATCCTTATTCCAAGCGTATTTTTATGGGAGCATGTTTTACTCTCCCAGCTATAATTAGGCAATTATAGGTATAAGCACACACTGTGTAAAGATGCAGCTCCTACTATCAATCCGTATGTACTATGTGCTAAGTACCCGAGATGCGGAGGAACCTCGCGTATTGCTTAATGCAATGAAAATGAAATGAAAGGCTTGAACGTTCGCTTTGCCATTGCTCCACGACATGTGGGATTTGTATGATCTTTTCCCATAATGCACGGGCTCTGCCGACACTGAACATGTACGCACATACTAGGTAGGGCTTTTATGTGTGTAATAATCTTAAATTAAGGTCAGGAACACACAAGACTTTTACTTTTCAGTGGAACCTGAGGGACAGAGAGCTACGGGAGGGAGACACGCAAGGAAAGGGTTGGGTAGTGACCGCTTGTTTCCTTTCTATTAATTGCCTCTCAGCAAGGCTCATCATTTGTTTAAGTATACAATGGTCCCAGCACTTCCTCCATCTCCCAGCTCCTCCTGTAATCTCCCGCTCTCCCTCTGTCCTCCATATCCACCTATCCATTTTGCAAACAACGATTCATCTCCTGCGAGTCACTTCGCTCCTATTGTTGTGGATGAGCCTCTGTCCCCACATGCACATACATACAATTTAATCTCTCGTCTAAAAGACAAAGACTTGCAGTGGATCCGGATTACATTACAAGCCACGTGTTTCTAGGATTCTATGCCGGATAGGCCCGAGATACGGAGTCCAGGCGAGTTTATCGACAATGAAGTGCCTGCATGAGTTCAGTTCGTTACATTGGGATTTGAAAGAAGTTCGTTCACATTTCAACCGCAGTTCATGTCTGCATGTAGGTATATATACCTATACCTACGTGCATAAACTCAGTAGCTTGGCTTGGGATTCACTGGAATGGGTTCCACCCATTCTTTGTGTATGAATACATATGAGCCGCTCAATGAGAGATAGACATGAACAAGAAGAAAAGAGCTAAATCAACCAATCCATGAGCATAGCTGATGAATATGGATTTGCCCGCGAGCTAACTTTTTGTGTAAGCGAAATGCTGGAAAGAATTCTATTGGGTTCTCCATGGTAAAAAAAAAGTGTTTTATGATAATTCTTGTAGACAAGGAGTAAATCTGTTTACAAAGAGATTGAGTTGGTTGATAATCTCTTAAATGGCACATCATATTGTGCAGCAAGGTGAATGGTGAAAGTGAAGCTATTACCATAGTCAACTTTCCCCTTGCTTTCCCTTCTTGGTGTCTGGCGGAGCTGAGTTCAGGCAGTTTTTTTCTTTCTACAAGGACTCGACGGAAGTGAACTCTTTGTTCGGCTGGGAAGGCTCACCGCGTCTCACACTGCTCACTGTGTCCAACTAGGTCATTTGATGTGAGTTTGGATTTGTGTGAGGAGGGTGAGCGAATTGGGGAATTTGGTGGTAGACGTGACCTCATTATGCAATCTGTAATCTGCACCAGTGCCAAGAGGCACGCTTGGAATTTCACGGAGTGGTGGGAAACGTCAGTCGACGGAGGCTACAAGGGTAAACTTAATGAGAAGCTCAGTGCCACGGAGTGAGACTCAGAGTGGAGACAGGAAAGCCCTTTGACTCAAGTTTCCTTCCACCACAGAGTACGACTTCCCACAGCACAGGAACGCATACATGCCCGTCCCCAACTGAATTTCCTGACAGAGAGTCTTTTATCGTTCGCTGGGTCAATTTTGACCTCACTTTGACAATTTCCACCAACTTTCCATCCACGCTGATAACTCTGGCTACTTTCATTCGTCACGGAGGAAATTCCTTGAATTAAATTGAACACGAAAATTTTCTGTGGTTTTCGTGAGGGCTGGTCATGGAAGCTTCAAAATGAGTATATCTGAAGCTGTGTATATCTTTTGGGAGGGAGTAGGTGATAAATGGCTCATTGAATTTCGATGCACTCTTACCGTTTGTGTAATTATGTGCGTACCGCCGTCCTAATCATTTACATCCCTCCTCTCAAATTTGATGCTAGACTAATTATGATAATTAGACTTCCATTGTTTCCACCTAGGACACAATTAATCTTGACATGAAGCTTTCAAACTATTCGTCCGCATCTTGGGAAAATTCCCGTCCATTCAAAAATCCGTCCTTCTATTTGAGATCAATCTTACGCCGAGAAATAGCTTTGTGGAATCGCTCACAGCAAATTATGTGCTCACATGCGAGGAAAATAAGCATTTTTTTTATACTCGTACTAGCAATAGAAAGTTACTAATATTCACTTTGAAGATCACCTATAGCACTTTCCCTGCGTATGTAGAAAGTACCGACACACACTATCTATGGTGGCAATGTAGCTCCAGTGGCTTACTTAAACTTTTTCATCATTTTTCTACATTATGAACGCAACTTTCTCCCGTTGCCTCGCCTTTCTGCATCAAAATATGCACTCTTGTGCTTAAACGCTGTGAGCGTATTTCTTTCACAGCCGTTATCATATGCCGCAAGTATGCATAGGTTTACCATCGATTTATTTCCGTATATTCATTTACTTCAAAGCTACACACTTTCCTATGCAACATACAATGTATGCATGTATTTACAGAGACAACTTATTCAGGGGAAGGAAAGACTGTCTGTGTGCAGGGTGGGCTTGTTATTTGCTTAGCTGGGACGAACAAACTCTCTCCATCTTACCCACCTACATCCACATTTCATCTCATCCTCTGTCCTTCCCCCTCGCTGCATAATAAATTGTATCTTCAGACATATGGTAGTGATTCTCGGGACATCGTGAATCATAAGTGACTTTCACTCGTCGCTCTCTGTCGGCAGAGGCAGTCCCTGTTACAGTGGGTAAGCGGAGAGGAGCTGGGCGCCCTGTTTGTAGATGTGCGTCCGTGAGGTGTTCGCTCGTTTATTGCCGTTCCAGTCGGTTGGAAGGGAAATTTTGTCATGGGAATTATGTTAGTAGCACTAGCCATATTTTAGTTGATAGGCAGAATTTCATCCTTGGTTTCATCGGACTCAAAGTTGCCTTTTCAATTCCACGTTATTCAGCTCCCCCCGCTTCATCATTAATAACAAAACGACGCAACCTATGATCCAGTAAGTACAGAGCTACTCAAATCACAATCCCAGCGCTAGTTGACTTTTTATCAAAATCCGCTCATCCACTGTATACCCATCCTTCCAATAGACTCACTACTCACCTAAGTATGTACCTATCTAAATCTCCGGAAGCTAAAGGAACCACGACTCGCTCAAGCCAAACTCATCATCAACCGGAGCTGGAAGAGCCGAGCTGACAAATTGACAGAGTGGTAGAAAAGATTAGGCAGACTGACACACACACACACAAGCATTAATTTCATTTTCATCCAACCACTGTAAAATTTTATTAGTAGAACAAACGTTTTGTCATAACTTTATGACTCTATCAATAGAATGGCTTAATTAGTATACATACATGCTTTTAGTGCACCAAAATCAGTCTAGTATTTAACAAAGAGGAACCAACTGTGCTGTGTACGGGAGAAGGAAATAATTGTTCATGATTTAAAAAGTTGAGCGTGTGTGCATGTGCTAGCTTTGATTTTCAACCAAAAATGTTTTTTGGACTTGCCATCCTCCAACTTCACTTCAACTCCACCCCAGGAGAAGTTTGAAAGCACACTTTTTTTTCTCCTCCTCGTCCACACAAATCAAAATCTTTTGACTTAGACATTCTGCAAAGAGCTAGAAATAATACAATATTGCACTCGCGCTGGTGTTTTGTTTTGTAAAACTTTTGTACGAGCACGACTGAGTTCGGACAGAGAACACATTGCATTGCAATCAAGCAGGTCGGCGGTGGATCTAGGAGCAAACAAAAGATTGAATCAAAGCTAACTTTTTCAGTTAGTGGGCCCTCGGAATGAAATATATAAGCTGAATTACCAGTATTTCCTCATCCCATAGATGTACTAGAGTGGATAGTAGGGCAGTGCTAACTGCTAGCACTTTTGTTCGACACAAGTTGAAGAGCTTTAGAAGTGACCACCTTCACACATAGATCTGTATGCTCACAATCACGCTCCACAGCAGGGTTGAGTCAAACAGCCGGAGATGTGAAGATCCGACAGAAAAGAATCAAAAAAGTTATTCAGGAGGCATTAAAGTTTCCAACTTGGCTCTCAATAGGCTCCTGTAAGTGGCTAGTTTAAACTTGCTCTCATCGTAATTATACGGCTGCTCATCAAATTGTAATTTAAGACGAGTAATCATGAAATGCATTGAAAGAGTCAAATGCCAAATGGGTGCAATAATTATGCTTCTTATGGAATACAGCAATGCTTTTGTAACCTGTTTGACTCCAGAGACGATACAAACCACCATTATCAATTACCATCTTAAACTCCGTTCTGAAGTTTAACCTAAACTGTAATGAAAGGGAAAATGTTCAAGTATCGCTTTAAGCTTTCTTGTGGCTGAGTTGGAAGTGCATACAGAGTATACTATGTATGATATTCAATTTTCCTTCTTCCAATAGTGTAGCTCCAGCTACTTGTGGATAGTCACATTCAGCATTGGAAAACACGGGGAAATTAATTACTTGAAAACCAAAGTTTGGTTGGTGGGTCCTGGCCCTGGTCCATGTCCGGGTTCCTGGGCGTGGAAAGTTAGCCTGAAATTCTAAAGTTTTCCCAAAGTGAAACGCAATTATCTTGTTATGAGTCAATGAGTAGTTTTTAACTTTTTCATCCGGAGACAGAAATGTATATCTTTACGCTCACACAGCCCGACGTCCCTTCCGGCAACAGTATCCAAACCCCCAAAAGGACACAAATTCCATACTAACATATAAATCTACTTATGCCCATCCTACCCACCTATATCCCACTATGAACCTCAATTCCCTGGGACTCTCTCTCTCTCTCTCTGTGTCTCTGTCTCAAGTGAGGCCGGTCTGTATTGGATGATGACAGACATCCAAGTTCAAGTCATTAACTGTTTCTATCTTTGCCTTGAGTGCGTATTGTGCGGTTTACTTTCCCTCCACAACAGCTCCGCCAAATGGAGCTCTCCATGTAGCAGTGGGCATACGTGTTCACCAACAACTGTCGGCCCGACACGGCCCTTCACGATTACGAACGTAATATTTCTACCATAATTAGGTAGTGGGAAATATATGTGTGTCTCCCCGTAGGAACATGGGGGAATCGCATTTATGGTCGTATTAAGTATCGGAAGTAGACAATTTGAGTCCTACAACTTGAAGGAGGGAGTAGTGGCGTGCAGAAAGTACGTGTCGCTGAGACGTGCATACACCTACCCAATGGAGGAACTGTGCTAACGCTCCTTACTTTCTCTCGACTTTTACTTTCTGGTGTTGTCTTGAGTGCGGGGAACTACACATTCCCATGTAGACAAGCATATATCGTCGGTAAAGAACACCGTTTAAAAATAGTACAGCTACTATTTACACTTTTTTAAAATAGCAAGAACGTTACTTACACGACTCAAAGATAGTAAACTGCTATTTACACTTTTCCAAAGTATTAAAACAGCTATTTACACTTTGTTTGAAATACTAAAGCAGCTATTGACACTTTTCTTCAAATATTAAAACTTCTATTGGAACTTTTCAAAAGTAGTAAAACAGCTATTTACACTTTTTTTGAAATACTAAAACAGCTATTTACACTTTTCGTGAAATACTAAAACTTTCCTAAAACTACGCTTTCCAAAAAATAATAAAACCGCTATTTACACTTTTTAAAAATAATAAAACGCTATTTACATTTTTCAAAAACAGGAAAGCTGCTATTTACACTTAAAAAATAGTAAAACTGCTATTTAACCTTTTAAAAATAGTAAAACTGCTATTTATACTTTTCCAAAAAGAGTAAAACTACTATTTATACTTTTCCAAAAAGAGTAAAACTGCTATTTATACTTTTCCAAAAAGAGTAAAACTGCTATTTATACTTTTCCAAAAAGAGTAAAACTGCTATTACCCTTATGTTATATTTGTACAAAGGCAACATTTATTCCTTTTAAAAAAGATAATGCAATAGTTGGGACTTGCGTCAAATTCTTTTAAACGTGGACTGGAAGAATGCTTGAACTGCCCAGAATGCTTCTTCACCATCGATATGTACGTATTTATGAGTGAGTAGGTACATTTATCTGTATGTTATACGCTCTATCCAGACCTGGGATCTGGGTTGCAAGTAGTTGTAAGGTTAAAAGAATGAAGCATAGGGCAGAAGACAGAGATGGTGGGATAACGTAGGAGCAATAAGTCATTGAAGAGTAAATGGTGGAGCACAAGTACAATGGATGGATGCTGTGAGTGTGGTCTAAAGAGGAATCACTCCGTGTAAGTTATATCATCAGACTGAGCTCTGTATGAACTCCCAAGGAGATAGAGAGAAAGAGTGGAGAAACATTAGGTTCTCGTTAAGTACTTGTCCTTATTGCTTCCAACCAGCCTCATGTGAAATATGTTTTTTTTTCGGTACTTTCATTCTTTCTTTCTTCTTCTCAACTTGCAGAATGAAGCCAGGAGCTCCGCGAACCCCAAAAACTACTGCAGATCCAAATGTTCGAGCTGAGAACGAAGTCGTCTATCCATTTGGAGTTCAAAATGATCTAGGACACGTGGTCCTCACCAGAAACGCCAAAGTAAGAATTTTTCCATTTTTCCCATTTATTTATACTACAAAATAATAATATACATATGTATCTGTACTCAAGGATAATGTAATATTGCCTAGATGAATTAATTAGTAGAGTTTGTCTGAGAAATATCAGTAATCAGTAGTTAATGTCAGATTTTTGGCAGTCCCAATAGTTATAGTGTGTGCATATCCACTCTGTTCAATGGATGGTAGTCAGAGATTAAATACTAGTTTATAGGAACATGCTTTTTAGTTTTTAGTAAAAGCCATCACAGTTACTTCTGTGTACAAATCTCAAGCTATGTATATTTTGAGCACCGTTTTCTCGAACTTTTTAAATGCGAAAGGAACAGGTGTTTTAGAATTGTTTTACAAACTCAAATTGCTTATATACAAAGCAACATAGTCAAACCTGGGAGTGAAACCAAGGCCCGTGCTTATGTACGTTCATACTTCAACAAACTGTTGTGTCAGTATACTAGAAAATCGAAATTGCAACCACCTTCCTCGCCAAAGCTACTAGAATAGACTAAGATACTGCCACTAGCTATAATTATGCAAAAGACCGCTCGCTTCGGAATGACATGCTACTATTTATGTACACGGAACCCCCAAAAAAACATGTTTGCAACTCTCACTGCATTTCAGACTGCAGTGCAATAAAAAAAAATAGAACATCAAAGCTTCCTAGTTAGTAATGGGAATGGCAATTAAAAATATTGTGTGACTGCTAGTTTGGCAAACAGCTATTTATTTTGTGTCCGTCCTTTCCAGTTAAAAGGGATTAGCCAGTCAAGCATGACTTTGAGTGAAAGTTGTAACGATGAATTGGCCAAAGTGCTCTGCTGATGCATCATTCCTTCCTTCTTCCCTTACCTGAGTCCTACGTGACATTTTCATTACATGGCTCTTCCGAAAAACCCAACACCCTCCCCCCCCCCTTCTACTACCGCCTTCCATTCGCATTCTCGCTTCCCTCTCAAAACCCTTCATTTCTTGCTGAGAAAGGAAGTTGGCATAACAAGCCATCTTGAAGTTGTCTAGCCTCTAGTTATACAATTACCTCACTATGCGTGTACAACTTCTTTTTACAGATTTTATACAAACAATCCAACTTACACATTTGAGCGCTATCCTTCCTGACTTATACTGCGGAACGTGCCTATTTAGAAATGTATAAATATATCGACTCCTCCGTCAGTGTTTGCTTTTTTCATTTCCTCATTCAGCTCTCGCCCCGAGAGGAGTTTCTTTTTTGACGTCAAGGATACATACATAGCCTAGTTTACACGGCAGAGCATAGGCTTCCAAATCGATTTGCTAACTGTTTAGTCAAATCACACGAATAAAATAAAGTTTTACGATAAGATCCATATTCCATTTCACTCCTGAATTCATACCGTGATATCAAGTATACATACAGCGCACGGAAGGTATAATACCAGAACCTGTAGGTAAGTCAACTCGCTCTCCTTCTCGTATCATCAAGAGTACTGATGGGATGTTGTTGTAAGAGGGACTTATATGGAGAGAGAGAGAGAGAGAGAAAGAGGAACATAAACAACTTATGATGCGTTAACCAGGAAACATTTTGGTGCGATAGTACTCGGAGGGGAAAAAACTAGGAGAATGAGAGGAAATAAAAAGTATGTGGAGAAAATGCAAAAGAAAGTTAGGCAAACAAATAAACGGGAATAAAGTGAAGTGTAGAGAGCCCATGTATGCGTATCAGAGACAGATTTCCAGTGAGTAGGAAATCCTTCCACTTCTGTAGGTGAAGGAAAAGCAATGCTGAGGAGCTTTTTGTGGTTGGTTGGAGTTAAAACTAAAAAATTGGTTTCGAGAAATAGTTTTTTCCGCTCCCTCCTCCTCTTCCTCCTCTTCTCAGGGAGAACGTCTATTCCTCTCTCTTATACATAGAGCCTGTAGCTTTTATCCGGAGGATTCCAACTCTACATTTCCTCCTCTGTCGTCAAGTCAAATACTATGCAGGTCCGAGAGTCAGGTAGAAAATAAACGGAAAAGTTCTCGACTTATCGTTTTTTTTTCTTTTAAAGAAATCAACTCTGAAGACAAGACACCACTTTTCTAGACTCAGACAAAGTCATACATGGATGTAGTAGTGGCATCCATTCCCATTCCGTACGTATCTATGGACGCACTTTCACTTCTTTCTCTTTTCCGGAAATAGGCGGATTACGAGAAGCTCCTATTATATCATCACAATTGTTTAGAACGACTGAGCTGACTCGAGATTTTCTCAGTCCTAAAGCCAACTATTATCACAGAGATGCTTTACATGGCTTATGCATTTACAAGCACATAATGTTTCGTGGGGGGGAAAACGCTAACTGGTACTTTAAAATCATATCATTCTTCAACAACTTTCTCCTCTTGAACAAGACATAGCTCTCTCCATTCATCAACAGCATCCAGAGAATCCAGACACAGTCTTGAGCGCATTATCTGGATTGAAATAGTATATTGATTTTTGCTGTAGTATGGAAGTAGGCAAACTTGGTGAATTTCTATCTATTTTGCCTCTACAAACAAACAAACCGCAATTTGGAGAGCCAGCAGCGCAGCGGTTTGACCGACGATGGTTTCTTTTAATATAACGGTTCAAAAAACTAATTCAAGAAGTATAGATTTACTCTTCGGTAAATCGAAAGGTGATATCTGCATGCTTAAAAATTTAAAGCATGTAAGAAACAAATGCTTAGGTTGGCGCTGGTCCGTCAAGATTCGCTGACAGACTTTCACCATAGGACAAAATTTGGAGCACCCCAATTTTATAGTCGTTTTCACGAAATATTACAATGGAAAATATTTCTATTTTCTATAATTGAATATAATATATAAATTCTTTTGCGCTTTGAAAAAAAACTGACTTCTGACAAGTACTTAAAAACCTGTAAAAGAACTTTTATAGTTCAAACTGTATCGGTGTGTCCTTGTTCATGCCTCATCGTGTTGTACTGTATTTAAAAGTTGATTGAAAGTTTTCCCACCTTGCCTCGTACTGAATGAGGAAAGTGAATCTGTGAGCATATTTATAGCCACCTTTGCAAAATTCGGTGTAAAGCACCTTTGAAATATTCCGAAACGATGTTGTAACAGTTTCACATCAACTCCCCACTTGATTTGCTGCTCACTAGTCACTAGTTGAGCAGCAATAATAAGAAAAACTGCCGAAAAAAGCAAGCCGTCCCGTCATTAGAAATAATTGGTCAACTTGTATCCTTTCTCCATTCCCATTCCGTCCTCCACAGCTCCCAAGTGAAGATATAGGTAGGTACATAGGTACTAGGTTGAAGGAAAAGGTATGAGCACTCAATGTTAGTGTGCTTGAACGGTTCTCCTGTCGTCCCAATTTATCAGAAACGAGTGTATTACTCTCTACCTCAAAGAAGAAGAAGGGAAAGGAGTATGTTGGCGAAAGGGGAACTTATAAAGTCTATGGAGAAGGTTCATGCATGATTTAGTCTATGTATCGCTCACTCATACGTGTCAATATTTTTCAATACATTTTTTTGCGTACATGTGGAGCCTACCAGTGCGTTCCTACGTAGCGTAGGAGCCAAGTAGCGCTTTTGCACGCTGGCTCACATCCACACTACAAAAACCAAGCCCTCGTCTACTGGCAACATTTTTTTTCAAGGTTGAACAAGTTCGAAGGGAAAGTTGTTCTCGAAGGACACCAATGCATGTACAGTGAAATGAGCATTCCCTTTGGAAATGCTTGTTTCCAACAAAATCAACTAGAATAGTCGAACCTCGGAGGAATTGAAGGAGTAGGTTGACGGAAGCCGGCTAGATGTTTTTTTTCTTCCTTGTTGACTTACTCAGTCAATTATGTGTACTTACCAATAGGATTGTCATACGGTGAGGAGTTGTTTAGCGTCTGACTCAAGCGTCTTCAGTGGGTGGATGGAAGTTAGAAATAGGACGGATACATCGGGAACACACAATTTCATATGAAAAGCCTTTCTTCGTCCTTTTTGGGGGCTTTTGGGCTTGAGACTCCGTTATTAGTCAGGATGTGACCAAGGAAAATTCAAGGAGGATGATACAAGAGTCAAAAATGCTTCCGTCTCCACAAAAAGAACAACGTAACCTTTGTGTCTGAATATTGTCCCGCTGACTTCATAGTACAGATAAGAAAACTCTTACGATTAGATACTGCCAATTGTGCTGGGTACACTGCACTATTCCTATGTGTATTGGCCCTTTTCTAAGGGGAAATGAGCATAATGGCTGGTATCAGCCCTTGTCGTCTTACATCCATCTGATAACTTTTCTCAATTTCCATCCACCGCAAGCTTTTTATCTTACTGTAATCGATAATTCATGGGCAGCTTAGAGAGAAGGACAAAATTCACAACAAAGATGCACACAATAAGTAATGGTATACAGTTGGCTCCATTGTGCTTTCACCTACTCTAATGTCAATGTACAAGCTCATAACAATGCTTAAAGTAGCCCGAAGTTGTTTGTATGTTATTGTGTCTTTGAAGGAATTATCGTCAAACAGTTCATGTAGCAGTGTAAATAAATTGTTTAGTCTATCCTTTCTTCCTGTACCCACGTATTCTGTAGCAAGAGAATAAGTTTCAACCCCCCTCCACATCCGCTCACATCCCATCATACGAAGACACATAGTAAATTAAGTAGGTCTCAAGTATAAGCATTGGAGAACGCAAAGTCTGACTGTGAAATTAAATTGAAAATTGTCGGACAGTTTCTGTGAACGCTTCTGTAAGGAGAAGGAGAGTTAGAATGCTTAGAGTGCTTTCCCTCTGCTAGGCTTCCCTCTTGAGATGATGGAAAATACCTTCTGGTAAAAATTGAAGGTGGACTAATCGATAATTTACTTCTACAGCATAAGAGTTTTCTCTCTTTTATCTCTATACTCCAACTTGTGAATCAAACTTGAGTCATAAACTCCTTTTTGCTCCAAAATTATGACTGTAAACTTTAATTGAATGGATTATCATTTCGTGAATTTAACTTTCTAAATGGATCCTCAATAATGCCAATAACTGTACTTTAGTGAGAACCATAACTTTACTGAATATAAATGCATTTCCTTTTCCCCAACTTTCTCTCTATCTTTTCACCGTACAAACTTTCTACCCTTCTCTTTCTCTTTTACATTGGTTTTATACCCACGCAGTAGGCTAAAATCTGTGGGAAATGCAGATTTTGTGAAAGCCAAGGGAGAAAGCATGAAAGCATGTAGTATATTGTTAAGTGTTTTCACAGATTAGCTCAACACTACAACTAGCTAAAATCTGACTCTCACTCTCCTGACTGCCAAATCATTTGATACGATTAATTGCCTCAATTAAACATCAACATTTTAATCAAGTACACACTACATATTTCAAGATAGACTAGCATTCATTTGAATTATTAAAAGTTGATACAGAGTACTACGCTTAGTTGTTTATGTTCAAGTAGTTTCGAATAAAACTTGCTACTTGAGGTTGAAATTGAAATGGAATGACACTATGTAGCAAACGACTGCTTTTCGGTACTACGTGAGGGAAATATTGGAGAAATAGGGACTAAATTCACATGTCACATGTAAAGAGATACTAATAAATTCAAAGCATATAATTATTAGTCCAACACAAAGATACTGATGTACATATACGAGAGAAGAGCTGACAAACTCACAGGTTAAAGTTACAAGCGTCCTGATGGCTGATTTGACGTGACATCATATTTCGTACATGCATACTACAGAGAATTGCAACTTGGTTTCCTTGGACGCATTCTCCTCTGTGTCTGTGAGGATGGTTGCTACCACGCAAGCTGCCGTCAGTCACTCACTCATTGTACATAGTACGACTGACGCTGAGTTGTGGGAGCACTTATTAATGTCGGGACGGCTAGGAACTAAGCCGTAAGCTGAGCATATTCTCGACATGTTTACTATTGCGATGAAGTAAATCGCACCGAAAATATTTTCCTCGAAATATTTGCTTTGCGTTTTGGAAACCTCGATAGGAATTACATATTTACTCGAATCGATTTCCGTCACCACTCAACCACGTATCTCTCTCAATGCCGCACTACTGTACAGTACTCCTCTACAAATAGACTCAAATTTCCGTAAATTGTGATAACCTGATAACGCACCATCGACAGTAAGCTTCCAATGAGCCTTAAGATTCCTAGCTGGGTTCTGCTGGGAGCCACCTTGAGATCCTTGCAAATACCCCACGACCTCTTAAAGCGTCACGCATATGGAAGAGCTTTAGAAACAAATTAAAGCTTATGTTTCTTCCAATTTAGTCTAAAAATAGAAAATAGTAAATCTGCTCAAAAATACAAAGTCCATTTTATACATTTCGTATATTTTGAGACATGTAAATACTCGATGATTGCAAAACTTTTCACACGCATAAATAAGAGTATTTTGGGTCCTCTTTAAAAACATACGGTAGCCTTCACTTTGCTTCTTAGACCACCTTATTTAGATAACCATAAGTATGTATATAGGCTGTGCAGCTCCTTCGGGTTTTAATGCCAATATGCGGAATCAGTCAACATCAAAACCGCAAATGCTAGGGATGCATAATGTATGTATGTATAATATACATTTCAGCTTCCAGCCTAATTCAACAATAATTATTATTATTTCCTCCTCATGTCACAAGTTTGACCAAAACTACAATACAGCCTATTTCCCCTTTACGATGTAGTATGCTCAATTAAAGTAAATCATAGTTTTTGGCTGCTATGATAATTTCTATCTTGTCTACAGGAACTCGACAGACGAACGTATGTAGGTAGTTCTTGACTAATCTAGCAAAATATTTATCAAAATTACCATCAATTCTAGTCTATAGCCAGCAGGAAAGGCTGGGAAAACGATGCCATGTAAGAATTTGGAACCTACACTATTACTGGCCTAGGTACATCGGCTTCATGTCGTGTTACATACATTCGTTCCTTGAAACAGTTTACTTAGCTCGTGTTATCATATGTAATGGGCCGGCATGTGAAGTGGAAGGGTAATTGAATAACTAATGGTAGGTAGGTACATGTAAACGTACGTATTATACCGTCCATCCGTTCATGGCATAATAAATACAGGACCTGGATGGATCTCGATAGGAGATCCTAGATAATTTGGCGATAGTGACAAGGGGGGAAAATAAAGGGTCGTACAAAATAAGCCCTTGAAATGAGCATTGCATTGGTATGATGAGCCCGTTAAATGAATTAGATGAAAAAAGGTGAAAGCAGAATACCTATCTGTACTTCCCCCACTCGTATTCCCTTTAAAGTAAAATGTCAAACGGAATGTCATTGTTTGGATTCTCCGTTCAGTGAACGTGAAGTTGAATGTAGACTCTATAATTGAACGAGACTGGAATTCTTTCACTCTGTGACGGAATTAAATATTGACAATTCAAATCCACATGAAAGCAATTTTTTCTCTCTTCTCGTTCTTTTCCAACGTGTGGTCGCTTAGCTGTCAGTCAATGTAGAATGAACGTTAGTAAATAATAAACCAGTAACAGTTCAAGACTCAAAGCACCAAAAAGCAAATAGGGCAGGGAATATCAACGTATTTTTAACAGTACATAAATAGCTTTTGCCTTCTAGCCTTTTAAATACCGTAAAATTAGACTTGTACATCCATCGAAGCACAATAAAGCACTTCCAAGTACGACCAACGTGTGTTTCATCTCTGAACAAACAACAACATCACCGTTTTACCAATGAGCGTCATTTCCTTTGAATTTAAGTGGATTTCCCATTTACTGAGTATGTGTTTGGGGCAAATTTCCGTAATTATGCAGACAGAGTGGGTGAGTAGGCTCTGTCCAGCATAATTTTAGTTTAGTCGAGCAGGTAGCCATCAAGTGTGTTCCCAATGACCTCATGATTAGCTTCATCTTGGACGAGCCACATCCCTGTAATAATATTTACTATTATGTATTATTATTTTTATTATTGGGCGTGCTCCCTCCCCGCCCAACACCATCATCTCTATCACGGCAATTAATTATAATTGGAGATGGTTCATTTCAACTCCACTTGAAGCGAGACCACTGATTTCCCTGGGAATTGAAAAAGTTATCACAATTTCCATAGTTTTTTTTACTATCGATTCCAACAAATTATAGGGCAGAGACTATAGACACTGCACTCTTGGACAGTGTACCTCTATTAGTTCTACTACTATCTACGATAAAGTTCGGAAAGGTTTATGAATCATGAAAAATTAATTCTCTCATCAAAGTTCCGCATTGATTATCACGGCGGCACTCACGCTCCTGAATGGAGCAACGGGTATATAGACACAGGACGGACACACTGTCGCTTTTTGTGACAATGATACGACCTATTTCACCTTTTTCATTAGTACGGGTAAATGTTTCTAGAATAACTAACGTATAATTTATGCTCTTCCACGAGCTCCTGCTATCTCTATAAAGGAGGCTACCGACTACAAGGCTTATTGGAATTAATTTTCGTAATATATACCTAGGTAGGGAGAGTGAGTGTGCGCGGGCTGTAAATCTATAAAATAAGAACTTGGCTGGTACACTTTGGGGGAATTGATGCCGACTGGGAGAATGTGATGGGCAGTGGAGCCCGGCGGAAGGAATGTGTTTGTCACCGGACCTATAATTAGGCGTTATTTATGCAATTGAAGTAAATCTATCAACAAATATTGGTCGCCGTCGGAAGAGCTATTGAGTTAAATAAATGTCCGTCCATCTATCCATCATTAATCGATTGGCTAGGTAGCCCCTGGCTCCTGGGCTGGAAGGCACAGGGGTCGAGGGAAAACAAACGGAGCGAAGGAAAAGTGGGGCTGGCAATCAGGAAAGGGATGGATGGATGGATGGATGGTTGGATAGAGGTGAGTGGGAAAGTACGGTAGGTGTTTAGAGGCTCGCTTAATAAGATTTAGTGATGGGAAGTTCCGTGGTGATGAGAATTGTCGTGAATTGGTTGTTCGTGCACAAGAGTATCATCATGATTGAATGTTTATACGCCACAGATTACACTGCCAGTCACTGCCTCATATGTACCAGTATGCGCTACCAGTATAGAGAGTGTGGAAATGTCGATGGAAACAGACGCTGAGACACTCTCCGCTGTGTGTATGTACAGATACCGATGGGTGCTGTGTTTGTGTTTGTACTGCCGGAGCTTCTGTCCTGGCAAACAGGAAAAGAATGATCCTTTATTTCTGGCTTGGAGAGAAAATAAAATGACGGCGAGAGGAAGTCGTTGTTGGGCCGTAGGTGGATGGGTAGATATTGAGTGAGCAATGCTCCGTACGCCGACCTAGGAATGAAAGGAAGGATCCTGTGGAATGATATTTCTCATTGTATTTTCCGGCCATCCTACAACACTTAGCTTTCCGAAGGAGCCGCTGAGCGAGTAGAAAAGTCGTGGACGATACGATGCAATAATAATGTATGTAGGTGGAAGCTACACAGGAAAAAATGAGCTAAAAGTCCTCATTTCATAATACGCCCTTAAATCGTATTATTGATCCAAGAGTCCGTAATTCTGTCCAAATGTGAGAAGTACCACGGGCAGACCAAAGCCAAAGACACACGTCTGCAGACATGGACACCATACCAGCTCCCAGCTCGAGCATTTCTGCTGCTGTGCATATGGGCTCCCGTCCAGCCGTCCATAGACAATCAGGAAGGAAGACAAGCTGGGAGGAAAGCAAGTAGTGGAAGCAGAAGGCGGGCAGGGAGGGAGAAATACAGTTGAGATGGGACAGGAGCCTACATAGTACATACCTACATACACACACTTTTATTACGTGACTATCGTATGTACTCGGTTTTGTTTGACGTACACTCTCACTCACTCCTTCAACTTCTTGATGAGAGCCTCGGTGGCGGTGATGGTGATGGTGCATGCTGCCCCGCCAATGTGAGCAATTTTACCATGGTTATTTATTCAATGTGTAGTCAACGGTTCGTGACGAGGAGTCATCAAAAGATGGTTGACTGCATGATAGGGAGATGAGCCGATAGAAACCTAGATGGACAGATGGATAGACAGATAGCTCCATGTCAAGGAAGGGAAGGTGGAACTGAGAGAAGGCAAAGGCAGGGGAAGGAAGGGCCTTTAATAGCTCTCCCGACTCAATGACCATCCTATGACTATTACTCAGAGAGACCCACTCACTGACCCAAACATCCCAGCTCCGCGACACACACACACACACACACGCAGCCATCCGCTGACTTCTGCCGGTGCTGGTGAGGTGGTGGAGACAGACAGAGAGAGAGAGAGTGAAAGGAAGGCGACGTGAAGAGAGAGAGAGAGAGAGACAGCGAGGATATTAGCTACGGGGACCGAGTCGAAGCTCCAACTCAAACAAAAAGGACGAAAACGACGAAAACGACGAAGACGAGGACAGGACATGTAACATATGCGGTGAATAATAACGTGGGGAAAAAAAGCTGAGCTCCAGCTCCTGAGAGTTCCAACGACGGACAAGTTGAACATGAGACTCGGGAAGCGAGACCTGACTGCCTGCTCCCTTTCCTTCCTTTCCTGCCGCTCCGTCTGGCCTGGCCTTTCAGCTGAGACGATGAATTTCTTTGTTTTCCTCAGCACGTTCTTCAGTCGAACTCTGACTGTTCTCTCGACTGCGTCCCAGTCTCTTTTGTCTGTCCGTGTTACTCTCCGTCTCAGTGGTAGGAGACGAGGCTCCAACGCTTTACACACTCTACTTCATTCCACTGAGCAAAATCCCTCCCGTCTCTATTTATCTGTCTCTCCAACTCAACAAGCCCAAGCTACCAACTAGTCAGCCAGCCCGACCAACCACACATCCCAACTTCCCACCGAACACTCACAACAACTCCTCTCGGCGGTAACTACCTTCGGAGACACACATAAATTCAGATTAACCATTCAATTTGGCAAGTAAATCAAATTGTGAACAAACATCCCATTTTACATTTACGTCCAACATCTCAGGCACCCATTACTCTCTCTCTTCCTCGCTCTCTCCCTCCCGTCCCCATCTTCAATTGTTGTATGAAGGTGTAAATACCCAATTACGATCTTCCTTCCCTCTGCTCCACATCTCCTCTCTCGTGACTCTAAAGCATAGTTATGCTCACACTACTTCCTTGCTTATACAGCGGTAACAAGAAAATTCATTTCATCTCAGAGCAACCAACGAACTTACTTGACCCCGTCCCTCATCAGTATTACTACACGGAGTGGAAATCTCGATAATTACGGAACGTGCTCCACAATAGCAAGTACACCTCACTGGTCTCAATCCCCCGCAATTTACAGTCAAATAATCAAGGTAATACAGAGTGCTATTTCACATGAGACACTTAGATACTAGGGCTACGCTTAATTCGAATATTTTGGTAAAACTTTGATAGTTTGTGGAAAATATTTTGTACGGACAGTGCTGAGAGACATTAGGTTTTAGTAAATCTGGGAAAATCTTATCACTTATCGGCTCATTGGAGGGAATTGGGTGGGTCGGTGGTGTGAGGGAAGACGCGGCCCACGCTCGGATATAAAATAGTAGGAAACAAGGAGAAGTTCTCTCAAAGTTATGTATCAGTGTTTATACTTCCTGTGTGTGCATTGGTTCGTGTGCTTCTGGGAGTCTGACAGTGCCAGTGGTCTCGACTGAAGGAAGGATTGGGTTTGGGACGAGAGCTTTCTGTTCTGTGCTCGCGGTGTGATTCTCCTCCATGGGCGTTTCTTCCATGCCTGTTCCCCATAAAATGGAACTGGGGAAGAGAGGAAGGAGAATTGAGGAATCTGAGACATTATATGAATATGAATGATGGCCCTAGTACACAAGTTGTGCTTAACTCAGTTCAAAACAGAAAAGTCTGTAATTTTCCGTATTATTCTAATGCTTCTTGAGTCTATTTGAGAGAAACAAGGAGGACGAGAGATAGATAGAGAGAGAGAGAGAGACTTTCAAGAATTTCACGGAGTGGAGTGGTGAATGTGTTTTTTTTCTCCCTGAGTCGTTCTTCGTCTTCATCGTGGGTTGTATGAAATGTTGGAAGTCTCTCGCTCACTCCTAATTGTCTTGAACGTGGCCGTGTGTGTGTGGAAAAAAAAATAAAAAAGATTACACGCCTGAGTCAACTACCAATTCATCACAAGGATAATACAGATAATGTTTATTGAGCTTCAGCCACTGAGCCAGACTGGTTTCAAAGTCGACAAGTACGGAGCTGAGCAGACCTCCCGGAGTGGTGCCATTTGTGCCGCGAATGACTTTGGCACACCTTCACCTTTTGTATTCCATTCCTTAATCTTTCCTCCTCATCGACGATCCTATGCTCTTCAGCCCATCTCAATAATACTCCGCTACAGAACAGTAGTACGCAGACCAGTATAAAGTCAAGAGTTTTTTTTTATTCTACAATTGTGTATTAGTCCATACAGTACATAGACTAAGTTGTGCTCTACTCGTTTTGAGATTTTTCCCGACTTACAAGGAATTACAAGTTGTATAGGTTGCCATTGTGGTGACTGTCGTTGATGTCATCGTCTTCCCCTAAACACACACACACACACAATTGGATAATCGTGCAAATACAATGCCCAGAGAGAAATATATACAGAATACAGGGAGCTCTGACCAACTACATATTTGTCAATGTACTAACCTCATGAGATGAGATCGTGAGTTATTTTTTTTTCTTTTCGCGTTCCCTTTCTTCCACCAAGAAAGAAAGAGCCTTCTCATCCCGTAGTGTAAACAAGCAAACTAAATTATCCTTCAACTCTGTGGGCTCGACACACACACACACATTCGCAGTGCAGCCGTTGCCATATGCCAACTTTATCTCCACTCTGTCCTCGTCCTCGTCATCATCGCAAACATTGCCTCTCTTCCCCTTGGCGTCCTTCCCCAGACTTCCACGGCCACAGTGGACTCACCTGATTATTTATTTGTGTGATCTCAGTTAAATCCATATATTTTGTTTTTCTTACATTTCCTGTCGGGTGACGGTGACGGTGACAGCTACAGCTACGATTACGGTGACACGGTGACGGTGGCGGTCTTACGTTTACAAAATAAATAAATGCAAAGCTGATTTTTACAGTGACAGAAACCCACAAGGAAATAATGTTGAAAGGAAATAGAGAAATTTTAAGATTATTTTCCACGGCTCAAGAAGGGACGAACACGAGTGAGACGAGTCCAGGGAAAACGACGCCGCCGTTCAGCCTCCTTAGTTTGCACGGAGCGGAGAAAAGTCTGCGGAGGATGCTGCTGCTCTCGACTCAAATGACAAGTACTTCTTAATATGAATGTACGTAGCCGTTGGGTGGTGGTACAGTTCCCTCCCTTTGTTCTTATCCATGCATTTTGGGTCAAGACTCTCTCACAATCCCTATTTAGCTCTTCAGGAATCTTGGAGACACAGGTCTACAGGCACCATCGCACAGTCCTCCTTCAAGGAGGGAGGACAAATAGCTTCCTTTAAATTCCATTATATTTGTACATTTTTTGGTGGAATTTGTAGTTGTAAGGGAAACGTAATTATTCCATACTTGGATGTTTTATGTCGGCAGGGAATCTCCTTAAAATTCCTCACTGACTCACTCAGTGCATTCAATCAATGCATGTGTATACATTTTTTTAAAGATACATTTCCAGCTATTTCCATCCTTCCTCTTTGTTCGCGAGACGTAAGACACGCGAGGTACACTTATTTCCCCTCTCATCTTCATGCAATTCCCAGTCTGAGCTCTCTCCTTCCACTCCTTTCAATGGGAAAAATATCTGCACAGCAAAACAATAATAGAGGGCCAAGTATGTAGTGGAAGACATTACTTCTTGAGCTGCCCCTGTTGGCTGTCTCTGTACAGACTTGGTAGGAGCAATCAATTGAGAAAACAAGAGTCTACGACTCGGGTTAAAGTCGACGGGGTGCCGGTCTGGTCGTACCCACGTGTTGGGAAGAAAGAATTATAGACAGATAGAGGATGTTTTTATGCATATTCCATGCTTCCTTCCCAGCTTGGTTGGGAGTAAAAGCGGAAGAAGATGGTACTGCGAATTGACTTGACGACATTGCTATATTTAGAATGGTAAACAGTCTTTCCAGCATGATAACTTTTATTGAAAGCATGCGAGGAAATATTATTATGGTAAACCTAAAAAGTCAGGTCCTTGAGGGTTTTTTTTTCTTCTTCTTTTTATTCCATTCCCATCATTTTCTACCTCCTGCCTTCACACTTTCCCAAGCCCTGTGAAAAAAGACAAACGGACGGGACAGAAGTGACTAAAACACAATTCAAATTCTCCTTCCATGTTTATTACATACGCTGTCTCTCTCTCTCTCCTATCTCCCATCTCGAGCTGCTTCTTCTCCTCTCTTCGTCAGAATTCATTACATTGGGAAAAATTGAAAATGATGCCAAAAAAAATTCTTTCTCCTTTCCCATGCATTCCTCCCGTGTGGAGCTTGACTTTGGCTTCTTTTTAGGCCTGAGCCTCCCTCCCTCAGCCTCTGTGTTTGTCCTAAGGAAATACTCCTATTTTCCACGAAACTAATCGTATTGCTCAACTGACATTTGATGTATGTGCTTGAGTGTACAAGTGAGCGAGAAACCTCCCTCTGCCTCCCAGCGCGTGCATATCTGTAGTCAGCCATTGACCCTTCCCACTTGTTTTAAAGCCTTCCACGATGGTAGTGAGCAGCATTGACTGGCTCTGTATGTAGCTATATATATATAGTCGCTATATTTTATGTCTGGCTGTGATCGAGATTGAATGGATGACTTGACTAATGCTCTATTCTGACACGAATCTTGAGCGAAAGGAACATTGTATAAATGCAGGTGAAGTGAGATGGAATTGGATTCCATTTTCAGTTTCGAACAAACCAGGACCAGGGGCGTTGAGACTTGAGAGGGAGGAGGAAAAAAAAGAGACAGAAGGAAGGAATAAAGAAAGAAAGAAAGAGAAAGAAAGACAGAGCAGAGAAGGGAATGGGAGGCCATGGAAAAATACGATATCAGGGGGTTCCTTCTTAGTAGCAGTCAACGAGATGCGTTTGTCTCTTGGTCCCGTGGATGTGAGTAAATATTTGGTATGAAAAACTGGAGGAAAAAAAACTGTTTATGTCCCGTAGAGGTAGTGTTCTATGTGTTTATAATGTGTATGTATGGGCAGGTACGGCTTCCAGCTCACATCAATTCAGTATTACAAGGCGAATTTGTAGTTCCATTATAGTATCTCTATACTACATCACATACGGCACATTATTTCCTAACTTTCTTCCGCCCCCCCTCTCCCTGTCTCTCAACTACGAAATGCATGTACATATTTAGTTTTAATTTAAATTTTTGCCACGTGCACAGCCAAACCTCTGCATCTGGGAGAGATGTCCCTCGAGATATGTATGCATAGGATTGTTTTTTCTTTCTTGTTAGCAGGGACTTTACGAGTCTCTCAGGTTTATTGTTTCTACTTTCAGTCAGACAATTGCAAATAAAGACGTCAGTTGAGCAGCCACCATTCTACATACATACAAGGCTCACTTGGAAGGAGGGGAGCCACCACTATACAAACTACCTATCTGTGTTTTGACATTTTAAAATGAAATGGTCAATTTGACCTTAGCAGTCAGGTCTACAGACAGCCAGGCACAATGAAAGCATCCATTTACCGAGAAAATAGAAATCATGCACAAACCTTTTATCTATGCATGCTTTGCCAGGGGCTATATAGTAGCAGTAGGCAAGATTTTTGTTTTGTGGAAGGTGGCTGTGATTGTGTGTACTATTTTTTCAGAGTTCGAGAGAGGACGGGCGTGGAGATGGTTGCCCTGGTCCTCCGGACCCACCACCACCACCACCACCATCAATGCCACATGGGCATTATACCCCACCGCCGCCGCTTCCACCGGTACCCCCTTTGTCACCATGCCTTCCTCCTCAGCCACCAGAACCGGAATTACTTTCACCCCGTGTCCTCACGGCAAGTGTTTCTCACTTGTCACTCCAGTCGACACGACACAATAGGTGAGTATTTTTTTTTATTACCCTAGATAGCGGTATGACATGAGCCACATGCGTGTTTACAAGTGGGAGAGAACCATAAAGTGCCCAAGTGGACTCTTGAAGTAGAAGGGATCTATCAAAAAAACATCTCTCTCTCACTCTCACTTTCTCATCATTTGTCTTTTTAAATCGTCCATCCATGAGCTCTGACGTGGGACGTCTATAAGGTTAATTTTAAAAATTGGGAGACGCGCTATTAGATGGGAGGCAGCTGCTACCCAAAAGCCAACTTCTTTGCTGCTCTGCTCCGCAGCAAACAACTCACCAATACTAATTGCAAGCTCTTCAGATTTTGCTTTCAGTAGATCGTTTCTTGGTTTTTTGCTAGCACGACAGTTTGGTGTGGTTCAAGTAGGTTGGAGCTCCTTGACTTCATGATCAGTGTAAGTGCATATAGCTGACGGAGCAAGAAAAATTCAGCTTTTTCAGCTGATTAGAACACTTCTTGCCCTATTGCTGTACGAAAATAAAAGGTTATGTCAGTAACGAATTGCCAGTTTCAATCATTTCCTCTTCCCTCTAAGGTAGATCCTTATTTACTCAATTCACACGACTGAATCGATTACTTGTGGGCTCTGGGAGCTCCAGCGTCTCAAAAAAAATCTATGCCATATAACCCAAGAGCCCCTTTATGTTCGTTATTTGTATGTTTCCTGCACTCTCCTTCTCTTTTCTTTTTTCGTTTTTTTTCTTTCTTCGGTGGCAAAATGCATTTGGTGTATAGTGGGCCACACTTTATTTAACTAGGTACTTTGAAAAAGGATAATTATGGAAAATATAGCTATTTTCTACAATTTGAAAAGTTTCTCTGATTCCTTTAGAGTCGAAACTGTTATTACAAATTATCCTAACATGGGAGGGAAGGTATTAGAGTCATAATAAGTCAAACAATGAGGAGGCTTTTGCCCTACCATTATTTAGAGTCAAATTATTTTATTGACTTAAGTGCCTATATTTAATGCGCGCACGGCTTAGCCATTGATACTTCTTTCTGCTAGCCACACTTTCTTTCAACTTTTATAGTTTCACTGCAGTTTACACAAAGCAAAAAAAAAAGTTCAAACTCAAGCTTTTCGAACGTCTCTCTATAGCTATGTATGTCTGCATATAGGTATGCCTGTGTGCACTACTGCTTCCCTCAAGAGTTGCTTGAATAAGACATATTGTGCCTAGGTGAATGAGAGTTAAGATTAAATTTTTTTTTCTACCCTCTCGTGGTGCTTGAATGATTACATTTAAAGTAGGGCTATCGCTTTGGGAGGGAGGAAAGAAAGTTAAAATTTCGTTACCGGAGGACAATAATGTTGGAGTTAGAATGGAATGGAATGGAGTGGAAAACAAACAATAGCCTACTACACAAACAAACTTTAATTTGAGAAGTAAGAATGAAGACTAGAGACGTCTATTTGGTGGAGATGTAGTAAAATTGAAACGTGATCGTCGACAAGGCATTGACTCGGCACTGCATCCTATTATTACAGGAGTCGACCACCAGCACAGTCAGTTGAAAAGTTAATACTCCACACACACACACACACACACACACACACACACACACACACACACACAAAACGAAAGCTGAGACTTGAAAAGAAAAGATTGTAACTTTTTTTTAAAAAAAATAAATATTTTGTCATGGTTAGGAGACAAAGGCTTAACTAAGGTCACTAGGGCACCTCGCACAATCCTACACTCGACGTACATGTACGTCACTGCAGGAGCTATATCTGAAACCAGTCTAAAGACTTGATTCTAGTCAGAAGCCCTGGAGGAGAAAATGAAGAAAGGGAAGAGAGAAAGAGAGAGAGAAAGAAAAAATCCATAGAAGCATATTATTTTCATGTTCTTCAGTTGGAATGGACATTCAAGCTGGTCTCAAGGGTCATTCAAATAAAGAATGGAGCTTGAATATGTCATCACAAGCAGTTACCCATTGAGTTGTCTGAAGCTTTTCACAATATGTGCTCACCATGTTCCTTCATCTCAATCCTTCTTTAAACTGTCTCCAAAATAGTAGGCTATATAGTACAGAGAAAAATAAAATAAAATACTGTGGTGGTACACACTCAAGTATGTACAGAGAGAGAGAGAGAAAGAGGTTATTTGGTTTCCCCTACAAAATAGAGTTACCCGAAACTTAATGTTCCAGACGAAGACGAAGATTCTATTTTATACTTCGATCCAAGGGAATGGCAAGCCAAGCATTGCCTCTCCTTCTCCAAAAGCAAAAGCTAACTGGGTTTAGCCCAGTCATGCATGCATTCATTACTGCATTGCACTAACACGGATCTGACAGCTTTTATTCCTCCTTGTGCGAGTGTGGAGAGAGGCTGAGCCGTATAACTATGAATTTCCCAAGGAGTGAGCACATCTATAACAATTTACTCAAGGCAGAGTACATGGAAACGCTTTGTACTCTCTATTATGCTCTCGTATCTACATTTTGGAAACATTCTGACTTTCCTTCCCGCACAAATGCAGAGCAGGAGGAGGAAGCCACAAGATGATGATGATGTTGGGAGAGAAAGTGTTCTAGTCACTTACACACTCGTCGCAGAGCGAGAGAGAGAGAGAGAGAAAAGAGTGATAGTGTAGAGCTAGAGGAGACACACAGTCAAACAATAGCTTCTTTAACAAAATCTTCAAATTAAATTAAATCCATGGATAAGAAGGCAAGAAAAAAATTTTCAACATGGCTGATTTTTCAAGATCCTCATTTATTTTCACTTCTTTTAGCCCACCAACTATTTTTTTTTCTACCTCAACTTTCTCCTCTGACTCTCGTCTTCTCAAAGTCAGGGGAGCAGACCCTCAAAATATTCCACTTTCCCTTTTGTATATTTATCAAAGCAGAGAGTTACAGACAGAGTCTGGGAGAAGCTGTACTAACGATAAGTAAAATAGAGGGAGTCCCTCCAAGAGTTACAACTGCAGTTCCGACTCCCTTTCAATATTCCCACTCACTCAATATGTCCGCGGGAGTATACCTGGGAAAGGGAAGGTGCAGTGTGCCTTCCTATTTTGAAACATTAGTTTTGCACATCGTGCTCCTAACCTCTCGTTTTCATCGGTTTATGTGCCATTTCTATTTCTTGTAATTCGGGAGGAGAGTGATTGTGTGTTTGTATGTAAGCGTGTGTAAAGGGAAAGTTATAGACCTCTTCTTTCCTCTCGTGACCTGATCCTTTCCTTGGAAAATGTAACAGTGAGCATCACATTATTTTATATTACTACTCCCTCTGCTTGATCTGCCTCCATGAAGCTAACCCATGGAGGAATTGCCCTGGCCCTGGCTCCCCTTTGCACGAATCATTTGGAAACTTTCACTCTCTCTATTTTTCCTCGGATGGCTCACTAGGTATGTGTTTATGTATAGCTAGACTCTCAAAGTTTCCTCGAAATCTTTCAACCAAGCAAATTCAGACTGACTTCAATCCACTCTCCTATTCAATATATTACATTCCAGTCGTTTCATACCTGTCTCCCTTAACTCTCACTCCCTTTCCCCGACTTTCACTCTCCTCTGCCTGCCCTTCCATGGAGGCCTCTGAGTCCCTCCATTCATACTCTCCCTCCACTCATGTACTTACCAGCCGTGTAAGGAAAGGACGGAGGAGTCCCATTCTCCTCTCAAAGCCCATGGAAACTTACACCAACTTCCTCCTAAACTCCTACCCCTACCTGCCCATGCATCTCACCTAATATCATCAGCCATTCCATTATGTAACCTACGCGAGGTCCTGGAATCTTTGGATAGGAGGTCATAGTACTCGCCTCTCTAGCTTTCCATCTCATGCTTTCCCCTACTTTCACTTCCCAACCACACAGACTTGTCAACATGCAATCCCATGCAATGAGGACTTTGTTACGTCCAGACGTGACCTCCTATTCCCCCATTTACTATTCACGACTATCCGACATCCACTTAGCCCCGAAATAAGAATGACTGCCATTAAGCATCAATCTACCTAATCCTAATTGGATTTGCTTTAAAATTTAATTCTAATTACATATTACAACACACGTTGCAGTAACTGTCCCATTCTTTCAACGTGTACGTCAGTAGCAGGTACACTTTGATAAGTAACCCTTAAGACAAGAGTTCTTCACAAATGACGAAGATGTAGTGCCACTACACGTAGGTAAGGTACTGTAGACTCATTCTCCTACAAGTCACTAATGACGTGCAATGATGGAATGCAAATCAAAGAAGCTTTTGTTTAGTATGAGAATTAAACTGAGGGCTGACTGTAAGCCGATAATGGATAGAGTGCAGGTTGATGGATTTGGGTGAGATATATTATGAATGTACGTAGGGCATAAGTGAAGTCATTTCTGGGAATGTGTGTGGGTTGAGCAATTTCTTACAAAAAATCTAACTCTTTTTATTCTATGGGTATCTTGTACAGGGTACAGGGCTTACTCGGTTAGACTAGAATATCCAATATCCAGAACTGTACCGCCAGTAAGCCCTAACTATGCTAACCCATCACTCATATTCAACTGCAACACGCACCACCCGGCCGCCATCAGTTGACAAAGCCATTCACATTACCACAATATATGCATGAATTCACATTTTCCACAACACTATGATATTTCAATGACTCGCTTTCTCCCTCAAATTACGGCTGCTTTCGGATTCGGAAAGAATAGTGTACCTAGCAGTTGTACAGTAGTTTCGGGTTCTCTTTCGGTCTTGTACGTAGGTACATATTATGTTCAATATCCTATCCCTTCCCTTAACTCTAGCTTCCATTAGACAGGCAGATAGATCCTGATAGGTCTGCTCAGTGAACACACAACAATCTTGAGATAATCTTTAAACTGAATACTCTGCGCTGTTCCTCGCCAGCTGTAATGATACGCCTCGAAGGAAATACGTCCACACATTACAGGGAGTAACAGCATACTTGTTGATAATACCCCATGCTCCATGGGTTGAGCTCAGAGCGATTTGCAAATACGTAATACCGTATTTCGTGGTTTAGTTTCTCGAGAATTATTTCAAAAATTGAGTTGAATTTCATTTTTTATCCAGTCTTTTACATGTTAAAGACCCGGAAACTAATTGAAGCCGGAAAGTATTTGAGCCACAGAAACTAAACGGTGAAGTACCGTGAAAATTCAGCTTCACTAACAGGAAGAGTGGGCTCAGTCTTAATGCTGAACTGTCATCTAATTTTTAATGATTGGAAATACTTAGCAGACTGGCTGACGCTGCTGGTAGAATGTAAGGCAGAGAGAGAGAGAGAGAGACTGACTTGTTTCTTTCAAAGTGGCATGATCTATCATAGAGTGTGAGGGAATGATGCAAGGGACTTGTTCCTAATAATACCATCTTAACCACTAGATTGCCTTGTAAGACTTTTATTTTTATCATTCCAGTCTCATTAATTACAAACTTACTCAGCTTTTCCCATGTCGCACTGTCGTCCCCAAACGCAAAAATGTACCGAATTCCCGTCGGAGTGTCAAGTTTTCTAGAGCACTTAAGCCATCTCGTCACTCATTCTGGATTTCCAGTATAAAAAAAATCAATGGGCAAGTCTTAATTCCCCTGGTACATAACATTCTGTACGGAACAGGATTGTGGTTGTTTCTTAATGTACATTACTTGTAAGCTGCTCTGCATTTAGAAGGGGCCGCCACAGTAAAATATTGATAGTTATTAAAATTTCACACGATTAAAATTGTATTTATGGCTATTATAATATAGTAGTACGGACTAAGACACGCCCACGATGGCTACTGAATAACAAGGGTTTTAGATCCAGTTTTTTCAAGCTATCCCTTAGCTTTCTAATTACTTATATACTGATAGTGATAGCATTATTAGTTACCAATAGAAGAGCTGCTGTTCCACTTGTTCCATTTTCAATTTTGGAATTTTGTATCAATTACCCCAGAGTTTTGTTTCATGAGGTCTAAAACAACAATAAAGATAGATGGGAAGAAACTAGGGAAAATTTTATCGCTCCAATATATTACGGTCCACTTGGTAGTACACCATTTTGACATTTACAGCTCAGTCATGAATTTTACTATCCTGTTATAATGCTGAGGCTCAATCGGGGAGACGCAAGATCAAGATTCCCCTTTGGTTAAAAAAAAACGGAGAAAATACAGGAGTTGTGCCTGCCAATAGTAGGAAATCATACAAAAGTATCCCTGATCCTTACTGCATCGACCCAATGAGTTACAGTGTGTAGCAGAAGAGCTTCTGCCACATTATAATGTCGATAAAACATACTATCTTCACGTTGTTATGATGACACTAAAAGTAGTAAAATTATTTGCAATAAAAAAAGTCAAGTATTTGACGCATATTCATTGTAGAGTCCATGTTGCGGGAATAAATGCTGGCGTATCTTACTTTCCAAGCATTACAAGGATGAAGATGATGATTCGTTGAGTGTTCTGCAGTCTACATACATACACATAGTGTGAAGGCACAAGTTTTTTACGAGTTTCTCCCAAGTCTTGGCCAGTCTATTTATTCGACTCAGTTAAAAAAAATAACGAGTCTTGTTTATCGCTGTCGTATGATACCTGTAGGTGGAGACTTGGCTTATTATTAATGGAATAGTTTATTGTGGAGGGAGCGAGAATTCACACGAAGCTTGGGCCCACGTCTTCCCTCACAGCCTCCCAAGAAGACAAGCTGCTACTGTCTTCCTGAATTTTGTAGAATATTTCCCCTCATCTCAAATTGCGAGGAACGTCTTTCTCCTCAAGGAGGCCTGTACTTAGTTCCTCGCTTCAAGAGCTCGTATATTACATGTGGCCCGAGAATACGACTTGGTACTAAAAATTATAGTATTATCCTAAAATTTATGAGGGAAGTATTAATGTTCCAATTTAAATACTCGTAAATTTAGTCTTAATTAGTTATGGGTCAGAATCAAGTTTTTTTTAGTTGACTGTTTCTCTGTTTATTTCCTCATGCATAGCTCCTCCGTAAAGTTAGTTTTCCTTGGTAGCTGGTAGTGGAGGCAGTAGCCTAAAAAGTTGATTGTGTTGGTTTGGGTGTGTGTGTGGAAGACTGGAGAGACTGGAGACTCTCTCACTCCCGCTCAGGAAAACTTGCTATGAATGTCTGAAGAATGAAAAGTGGAGTAAATTATTGATAGAGTGAAGAGATGTGAGATTGGTTGGTGTTGGAGGGCTCGGCTGGGGTCGCGTCGGAAAGTTCCATGGAAATGCATAAGAGATCAGTGTAATTACCGGAACTGGAATCATTCCGAGGATAAATGTTGTTTTTACTCTTCAAGCTCCATATACTCCTTGAACCGTGGAGCTCTTCGCCTCCCGCACCTCCTCCTCCTCCTCCTCCTCCTCCTCCTTCTCCTCCTTCTCCTCCTCGTCCTCGTCAGGTCCACTTACGAAGTCATAATAGAGGAGACGTAATAACTAATAAGCCGCAGTCGGGAATGATACGTTGCTCGAGTCACACACACAAAGGAAGATCTAATAGGATTACGTGGTTACAAGCTTATTATGTTTCCGGATTTTCGAGCTGAATTACTCAGTGCGGACGAGCCATAGATGTGGCCGCTACACGTAGACACCCAACTTGAGGAGGCTCAGGACAGGGAAGAGATTTCGAGGATGTTATTGAATATTCATTATGTAATTCAGAGCTGTCTGAATGGGCTCGAGTCAAAGAAGAATGGGAAGCAGACCTCTCCGTCCTTTCCTCCATTTATGGTCCTTGGAATTGGGATTGGGATTGGGACCAGTCATGGCCCTCCATTCCTATAGCTATTTCACTCCTTAAAATCTGTACAATTACGCAAGATATGACGGTTGACGAGGTTCGAAATTCGAATGAAATACCTAATGCCGGTTGCTAACTTACCTACGCGTGTAATCTTCCACCAATGTAGCAAGCCATCCATGACCCTCGTAATTTTCAGCCTACGCTTTGTTCACTAATGTATTTAAAAATTCGAATGATCAAAACCACAGCGATACTGATTTACATACCTAAGCATAGCATTTAAATGTGTGCCTATGCTTGTTTTAGCAATGTTGGTTTAATTTAATCGTTTTCAAATGCGCAATGCTAGTACATAAAAGTTTACATTTGGATTTTTTCTATTTCCTATGTTTGTAGCTTAGCCTCCTCATTGAGTGACTTGAGTTACGACGTGGCTGTTCTGGAACGAGCTTTGCGGACCAATGATGTAGCTAGAGTACGAAAATGTTTTGAGAAACATCGACATCGTTTCCAGGTAAGATTTCCATTCTTCACATTACAAGAGTAAAAAAAATCCCCGTGATTTATGTCATTGCTACCGTTTGATTTTGAATAAAAAAAAATATACCTATGGATGATGGTTCACACGCGGTGGGAATCCAAGTCCCATGCCTTGTGTTGTGATTGTGTCGCTAAAGCCGGTCTCTCCATCACATCCTTTCCTCCAGAGCATCCATCTACGGAGAGGCAAAGAAGGCAGAGAGCTCATACAAATGGGCTGATGCCGGAGAACAATTGAGGGACAATTGAGTGTACTATGCAATGTATAATTTAATGTGCAATACGTAGCGTTTTGAGGGGAAAATAATGGATACAAGCTTGTTAAGGGGATGATTGATCTGCTGGAGTTGGGAAGGAAGAGCTATGCGAGTGGAGAAATGGAGGTCGTAGATACAGAGAGAGAGAGAGAGATAGAAAGAGGAAGGAGAAAAAAACTGAGAACAAGTAAAATTTTGTAGGAAAGTGAATTGCTCATGGATGATAAGAAAGTACATGAAGCTTCCTGTTTTCCTCTCACTTGTTGTTGGCTCTGTGAGGATGGGAGTGACGTGGGTACGAAGGATGGAGGCAGGTAGGGAGTTGTTGGAAGGTAGGTAGGTACATACATACATAGTATAGATAGGTAGATACGTACATGATTCTGTTCTGGCTAATACTTTGTCGACTCAGACTCCTCAGCTCACTCAGTATGCATTATAGACGAGCTTCATGGATGGTCTGATGGCGAAAGAGGGAAACCAGAGGAATGAGATAGGAGCATTAAGGTGTCCAACTAAGAACCCGCTTCGGAAGAAAATAAATGGAATGCGGGAGGGGAGAGATACCCGCATTGACGTGCACTTACACTTCGTCTCTTTCTTTGCTTCTTTCTTTCCTACTTTCTTTCTTCCTTTCTCCGATGGTTTTTGTTTCTGCACGGCGGTGGTGGTGGTGGTAGTGGTGGTGGTGGTGGTGGGAGAGCCCCTGACTTAACTAGGTACCTACCTACGTTGGGTAGTTGCCCTAGAACGGTTTTTGTAGACAGTCGACGACCGACCCGGAGCACCCCACCCATCTCTCTCTCTCCTCCCTTGTACATGTCCCACTTTCTCTCACTCACTCACCCAAAACCTACCTTTTTTTTCTCCATTTACTCCCATTGAGGTAGATGTAGCAAAAGGTTATTCATGAATTCTAGTCACGAACTCGGCATCTACAACATGAGGAAGGGGGAAGAAGGGGGGGGGGGGCAAGGAGGTAGAGAGAAAAAAGTTCAAACTCACTTTGTGACCCATTCGACAAATTTAGCTATAGAATAACAGAACAGAACAGCGGACCATATTTGAAAACAAATGCAGACTAGCAGAAGAATATTTTGATCAAATATTCATGAATTTCCCGTCGTCCCAAAATGTGGAATAAACGATTCTACCTTCGCCATATAGGTACATTATTTACTAGTAGATGTGTCGAGGGAAGGGTAACAGGCTAAGAGAGAGAGAAAGGCTCCAGGAACCACAGGACGGACCGGTGGTGGTGGTGGTGGTGGTAGTAGTGGGGGGAAACTAAAGTACTTCAATATACATTCTACTTCATTATGCATCTTACAAAGGAAATTGTTTTTTTATAGGAATCCCTTTAAAAGTCGTCTCAATACTTTCTTGTTCAACAAACTGTAAAACTAAATTTCGTTCGATTTCGTCAAAAGTATCTCCCGTTCACGTGGCTCTGTTTCTTTCGGTATGTATGTGTGTTTGGCGCTGAGCTCCAAGTTGCTTTTTCGACGTCCCGTTGTTGTTCCTCACCATTTCACTGCCACCACAACCACTTTGCTCAAACAGCAACAATAAAAATCAATTTTGGCCTATAGCTATATCTACGTCTCTCTCTCTCTCTCTCTGTAGATGCATCTGGCTACAATAGATACCTTTGTGCCTGTCTCCTTTTTCATCCACTTTCATTTTTCTTGACAGCTCCAAAAAATGTTTTCATTTTATTTTCAACATTTTCCATATTCTCAATTTATAACTTGAAGTAACGAAAGGGGTTTAAAACGGGAACCATGTCCATAGGACTTGTAAAACTGGGGTTAAATAGCAATTTTTAGATTTGAATAAACATCTCGTAAGAAAATGAAAACAAGCGGGACATTGACTGTGTGCAACAATCATCCTTAGATGGCTAAGAGCGAGTACACAAAGGAACAACAAGTTGAGTTTATTTCCAGCAAACAGAATATAAAAAGATCAAATCTATATTTCCACCATCACCAGTCAGGCTACTACCCAATAATGCAACGAAGAAAATTAATTTATACTGTTTTCTGGGTCATCACAAACATTTACCGAGACACCCCTGCCCTGACGGGAGATTCCATAAGGAAATTATAGTCGAAAAGAAATACCGCATTGGCAAAAATAGATTATCCCCGAAGAAAATAGAATGTGCTGTAGGAAAAATATTATCAAGCATTGACTGGCTGTACGTGGTCGAAGTATATATCGGATTTTGTGGAAGGTAGAGAGAGAGAGAGAGAGAGAGAGAGACAGTGACCTATGGAATTTTAACAGTGAAGGTTAGTTCACAATAGGACGAAATCGGCAACGATTTCGTGGCACTACAACGATTCGGGCCGATTTTCTGCCCGATGATGTGAACCAACGCACGTCGAAATCGTCGCAGTTCGTCGTGCCGTTCTTTGGCGGGCCGATTTTCGCGCCGGCGGAACAGTTGGCTTAGTTCAACTTGCACGACGGGACAACACGACAGATTAGACCGAAATTCCAAATATTAATTTTTTAATTGCTTACATTCATAATAATGTGGTAACTTTTCAACAAAAACGTTAACAGTGGTTATTAGTAAAGCCTTGAAGGACATCCGGAATTAAGGTAATTATTTTTTTTTATAATTAAATATACAGCATTATTGTTTCGTGTATGTTAACCCAAGTAGATTGTAGATTTGAAAATTTTGTTTCGTCGACTTGTAAATTGCAAGTCGTATGGAAGCATGGAATAATAAATACAAATTGTACTTATTATTTCATGTTGCCAGTTCGGTTTAGGGTGTAGATACATTTAATTTGAAATCTATGATTGTATTAAGTCTAATTAATTTCCAATTTAATCAGGTTCAAGCTGACCCTGGGAGAAGAAGGAATTATTCTGAAAAATTAGTGTTTCAAAGTTACAATTATCCGAAGACGACCTTTCTCAAAATCCCTGAATCCTTTGCTGATGGTGATAGCTGTGACAATCCACGTTAGAGATTGTTTAGTGAATTAATTTAGTTCGATGATTTCGTGTTATTAGGTTAAGTAGCTTAGATACATTACATTAAAACATGTAGACAGTATCTATGACTTTCGTTATTATTATCATTTATGTTTCAAAATATGAACATATATGTAATTATTGTAATAATAACGTAATATGATGTTTTTTTTAAATAAGTTCCATTTGGGTTGACACCCATGGAACTGAATGTAATATGATGTCCTAACATAATACGTCGTAAGTAATAAATTAAACCTGTAATGTTTAATTTTCGTTTTAAATTATAAAGCCTCATCGATTAATTCATTTTGTTGCATATTACTTCTGTAATATTTTATTACATTAGACATTATTAATTATGAATATTATTATTATCAAAGTAACTTCTAGATGATCACTTCAATAATTTTATTCTGCACTTAATTAACTTTTAATTGCTCGGGCTGTGCTAATGCTAAGCAGTTTGTGACGAATGAAGACGTTAACCTGTTCACATTATTGTGAATACGAAGCCGTCTTCCCGAACTGTCGATCGGGCCGAATCAAGCTCTCGGCCGAGCGCGACGGCCGTCGACTACGGACACGAATTTCTTACCGTTGCATTGTGCACTTAGCTTGAGAGGGAATGCGTAGAAATGGAGGTTTCCAGACGAGGCTGAGGTAAATAATTGTGGAACCGCGGAAACTTTCCCACTAAATAGTAGCTGTAATGGGTGTTAAGCGCATATAAGTACTCTCCTCACGTTCGCATCATAGCAATACTTTACGACACGTACTTCACTCCAGGAAAAGTTTCATATTATACATTTACTATCCCATTTTAAAGTTTAATACCAGGGAACACAAATTTTCAAATATTTAAAAACTACAACAGAATGCAGGAAGTTCCCTGGGATGCCCAGCCGATGAACCACATCATGTTTTATTTTGTGCACTCAAATATGTGTGTTCTAAAATTGTATGGGTACATATGTTCAAAATCAAAATACATACATACAATATTCTTGAGCTCCTCTACTAACTGGATACACTTTTTTCTATTCTTTTTGATGGCAGATTCTGGAGCGAAGTCAACATAATGTAGAAGCAGATGGTACAAGTACAAATAATACTGGTGGTGCGGCAGCACCCATGGCTGGCCCATCTTCCCAACCAAAAACCAGGTTCGAATTCTAAACACACACACACACACACACAAATACAAAAACTCGAATACTTTCTCAAATTTATTTAGGGTGCATGCTCAAACGTTTTTTGGGCGTCTGCTACCTCGCTCTGCATTTGACTAGTGGAGTGAGACGGTCGGATTTAAATATAAGAAGAAAAAAAACATGCATGCATACATATATCACATTTTTGTAAGGTGTAGGGCGAAGGCATGGCGAGTTAGGTAGGTATTTTAATAGGAAAAAGTTGTTATGAAATGTGCATACTGTAGCACTAAGGTGACCTCAAGGTTGACGGAAATTACATTGAAAGGCCCGATAGAAATCCTCTGCACCAACCAAAGTTATATCCTTGCAATTCAGCCAAAGAACCACCAAACGTATCGATTACTCTCTCCTTGAAATTATTGTCATACACAGATACATTTTCCCATTGTGGATTGAGCATGCCTTTGTATAATTCGGTGAGGATAATCCAACTTTAGTGGACATGAATCAGAGATGAATGAAGATCTAAAAGATACAAGGTATGGAGCGGTGATAGGTATAACTACGTTGTTTAGGGAAAAGTGTCCGCATACCTGTGTACTCTGCTTCTGTCACTGATATCATTTTCACTTAGCTTTTAGGAATCCGTTGACTTGAAAACTTTGTGCATAGCCCATCCAACCTTCCCTTCCCTTGTATAGTAACATAAGCCCTCCTTCCGCTATAATGTCTGTAATGTCTGGAGGTGGGAACTACAGGGAAAGATAATATTTTATTAAGTATAACGAATGGCAGTGGAAAGTTCCATGAAAAATATTTCCTTGTTTTGAAACTTCTTTCAAAATTTCTTGACGTTCGAAAATAGGTGGATAGTTTGTTTAACTTATGTTATGGAAACTACTTACAGACATACACACACACACACACACACAGCTTTCATGGGAAGACCCGGGAAAGTTTCTCCTTCCAGTTTGAGAAAGGTTTGAGAACTACTTGAGTGTGTGTACTACTACTACTCCTAGGGAAAATATTTTGTGTCCTTATGCTTCCGGTATTTTGCATAAAATTCCCTACCAGCCAACCTCTCCAACTTGAGAAACACTCATTTTAATGAAATATGAATTTGCCACGAGTGTGTCTCTCAAGCAGGTAAACTTATTTCGGGGTAACCGTCAATCCCAGTCAGTCCTTGTCGACGTTCTGTCGCTCCTTCCCTCCCTCTCCCGTCTCCCTTCTGCCCAAACCTCCTCTCCCAAATCTAATGTGATCTCACAGCTTTGAATTTGAATAAGGGAATCCTACCGCTCTCCACCTTCTTGTATGCAAATGTACAATTAAATTCGGATGACACAGGTATGTAGCTGGAGTGAGCGGGACGGCATTTAGTATTTTGACTCGGGTCTCCTAAATCAAAGAAATGAGTAGCTTACCGTGAGCTTCTTTGTAGACTGGAGCAAAAATAATTAATGTGTCCCTCATGTTTCTATCAAAATTAAGGCATGCCTCATTTTATAATTTATGCATGTTAATTGTCCTATACAGACATCCATCTCCACTTCCTTCCCAAGTCTGAACAACCACTTGATGTCAAGTTGCAAAAGTTTCGTCTGTATAGTTTTCACCTTGTTCCTAATTTCCAGGGGCAAATGACATCAAATCAACTAATTTGATATTTCCCACTACAACAACTTACTGTTGTGACAAGTGCCGGGACACAAGTAGGTACTTACTATTAGTAGTAGCAGTCCCAAGTAGCTATGCAAATTTTTCCTCACTCAAATTTGTATCATTTGAATAAATTTTCATGGCTCTAGGATTTCTATGTAGTTTGCTGCCAGTACTGATAACAGGTTACAAGGATGCTGTCTAGATTTATTTCTATTATGTACATAACTTTAAAATACATGAATGCATTGTGTAACATCAAACTTTGAATTAACATACAAAGCAGACCAATAAAGTGCTTCTTTATAGTCAGTATTGTTCAACACTGTCTCTACTAATAAATGGTTTTACATTACACCTACATATACTTCAGTTAGTTCAACCTTAATAGGGAGGGACTTATACTTGTAAAAAAGTGTCTAAAATTGTGTTGACTTGAATGGTACTTGATGAACGATCTGTGTGTATTGTGCAGGCCTAGTGAGATTAATAATACGGAAACGGAAGAAAATCCTGTCGTGTTCACCAATGCTCTCCACCTTGCTGTGGAATGGGGTGCAAATGATGCCCTTCGTTATCTGCTGCGGGAAGGAGTTGACCCGAACAAGGGTGGGCGGCTGCCGGACGTGTACGACATTTCAGTGGCGGGAAGTCGGAGTGCCTCCGTGTCAGCCTGGGGATCCGGATGTGTCTTTTGTCCACCTAGTCCAAGGAATATTTCACGGGACGTCTCACCCAGTAGAGAAATCGGTAGAATATTTTCACGTAACTCCTCCCGAAATGTGTCCAGTGAGTCGTCACGATGCGTGTCACCCTGCCGAGAGAGACTCTGGTCCACGAAGGGAATGTCTGAGAGTGAGAATCGAAGTGCTCATTTGAGACGAGAGGCTTTTCGAAATCTGTCTGCCAAGTGTGATGATAAGACGGAGTCCTCCAATGGTGATCAGGAGAACTCTGCACCCAACTCTGAAGTGAGACCCATCATTTCTGTTGTTTACTGTACGTCGGACGAACGACGACGCTCCTCCACCGTGAAACCCGCTGGAGAGTTTGTACTGCCCGGATCAGGGTCTGGCTCTGGAAATGAAAAGGACACGGATGACTGGGCTCCAGGTACTTTCCCATTCATCCAGCTTTCACTTTCTTTCATCTCCCTTTCTAAATCCCTTTATTTATTACTTTATCAAAAATTGTCTTCACTTATTCTTTTGCCCCGGCCCCCATAGAAATCCGAATTTCCAGACTTGCCCTCATGTATCCTGCCTTAGGAAGCAAAGTGACGTATTCTGTGTCAGTAGGGCAATAAAATCAAAGCATACCCCAAAGGCGAATCACGCCAAATGAGGCATATTTTCTAGTTTAAAAGTATAGCATTATTACGTGTGTTCGTTTTAATAAAAAAAGACAAACTATCATTTTGAGTATTTGCAATAACAAGTTGTAGAATTCTTAAAAAATATGTGAATACTGCCTCAATTTGGTTTTTGATTTCGTCCATTTCATTGGTGCAAATTCAATGAGGCCCAAGTTCATTTTTCCTTGAATTCAATTTAAGACGTATCCATGTAATTACAATAGGAGATACTTCATTTTTCTTTTAGCCCGCCTTAGACTTACCTTATTTTGCATCATAACAAACAATTGAATGTGACATTTTGCTTTCCAAGCCTCGCCTCCCTTGACTAGTTAAATTGAAATAGAAAAATACCGGAGCAGGCTAAAACTAGGTATTACGGGGTAGATGATATGATAAGTAAATACCGTGGGAGTCTTGGGAGCAAGTGAGTATCGTGGGTGACAGGATAATACTACCAGGGGGAATGGGACGTTGATGCTAGAGACGTGTGTCTGTATGTAGGTGGACCAACGAGGAGAATGAATCGACGTGTCAGTTGGGTCTCAAGCCTTCGTGAGCCCACGGACAAGAATCGGATGACACTGGCTACACGACTTCGGAAACAAAAACTTCGACTGCCGCGTCAAAGATCCTTCTCTTTAGAGAGTGAGCTTGAACTTCGGACGGTGGCAAAGCGAGCCGTTGGAGTGGCTGGAGCATTAGCGAGCATACGGGAAGCACGGAGAAGTATCTCTCTCAAAAGTAGTCCACTACACTTCCCATGGCACTTCCGCCGTGAAAGTTCTTCCGCTATGAGAGAAGGAGGCGTCTTCGCGGAACTTCGACGAAGTTCTGAGATCTTTCGAAACATTCTACTGTCCATTGCAGGCCGAGAAGAGTCCACACCCACAGGTGCGTACAACTATAATATATAATTATCAAAAACTTCCCGTCCGACAGCGACTTATCCCGCATTATATAGATTTCCACCTTACTGCTCCCCCAATATTTTTTTTATTAGATAACTTTAATTATCTCCCGTCCATCAGGAACAAGTGCTACTTCTCACAATGTGTTTAATAATAATAATAACTGGGTAGGTGCAGGTAGATGGATCCATGCGACTCTCTACTTCGATGAACGGATATTTTTATAATTTTAAAACTCTCTTCATTTTAATTCTCATAAATCACTTTGTCTCACAGTATCAATTTCTTAATGACACTCCATTCCCCTTCATACGGGAGAACCTAAATAGCACTAAAACTAGTGAACCATCCCATTCTCATCTCGTTGCAGAGCTCTAGAGTCCAATGAGTTTCTACATATGGGTGCGAAGCTTCCCTCCTTCACGCCGCTTGAAATTTATGTCCCCCTCATTTTTGTTTGCATAACACAGGAAATGAATTGAAAATCTGCATGGCTCTCCACGTAAATACTGGAGGTTGGTGTCCATAGAATTCTAAATATTATTTTCTTGTATGGTTTTCCTGTCATGTTCCACAAAATGTGGTGCTGGCCCAGCGGATGGATGAGGGCGAGATAGAGAAAGAGAGAGAGAGAGAGAAAAAGAGAAAGTCCCGGTTCAATGAAACATTCATGAAGCGGGATGAAATGGAGGGCTATCATAAAAGAAATGGAGCTAACGTATGCGTTGTATGCACAGTAAACTTTTTTTTCATTCTTATGCATCCAGACACCCTCCGTAAAAATACAATGCTGCATCATGCCTACCTTCCCAAAGTGTACTAGTCACAACACCCTAAAGTTACGTAGGTCCGAATTACATCTGAAATGCATACCACGATGCTAGAAATGGACAAAGTCACTTGAGGCTCATACTTTTGTTGTTGCCCCAATGTATTTGAAAATTTGTCAAACAACTTTTGACTCAACAATCCAATTTTTTTCACTTCGTTCCTAGTCTTTTGCAGTAGTATGTAGACTTATACTACCAGGCCGGGATATTACATAAAAAATTAACTATTACTTTTGTCTTGAAGTAAGTGACGGGGGTAGACATTTCGAGCCACACCACTTACTAGATTACTTGCATTACATATGTGCTCTTTGTTTCCCGTTGTTATTTTCTTTTTTCTTTTTTTTTCACTTTTACTCTGAATCCATTGAAGGACTTACTAGTGAGGCATTTCAAGGTTTTGGAAGCAGTTTGAAATATTTCACATTCTTTGAATAACGCTGTAAAAACATGGCTTATTTTTCTTTCAACGGTAATGCTAACACTTGGTTCTTCATAAATGATCGGGGGATTTCAGACAGAGCGGTACTTATGTATGCACCTACTAGGTAATCTTATACATGTAGGTACATGCCTATGTATACCTGTGCCAAGTGTGTACTTTGGGATTAGCCGGCGTTCTGCTGCATGGGTGCCAGTATTTAAAAATAGGAGTGTGTAAATAAAGAGTTATTATTATCTATGCAAATTATGCGTACGCTGTTTCAATAGTCAATTTAATCTTTTAGAAAGGTAGGCATGTAGTAACACACGACCAGAAGCTTTCCCTATGTACGTATGTATATGGCTAATATACTATAAAACTTATCTGCTCCAGTAATAATGGACTACATTTTCCACACGGCTCAAAATATCAATGGGAAGTGAAGGAGATTAAACAATTTTATTATATGTATTTTAAATTTTCTTCTATTGACCAAAATATATTCATTTTTTTATAGAATTCGTGTGTGCTATCGTTGCAATTTTAATTAGTCCAATTAAGTTTTTCTTTTTTTTTTATTTGCTTTTAGTTTTTTCTTTCACTTTCCCAGCTTTCTCCGCTCCAAACATTGATCTTCATCAGTCAATCCATACCCCGTACTTCATGAGTCCAACTGGCATTGGGGAAAGCAATTAAATTTATATAAACCCATATGCTCACGGCACACTATGAAGCCAGTTGTTGCCCTATATATCGCGTAACCTTCGGTGCAGACCAGCAGTGTGCTGCACTGAGATTCTACTAGCTAAGTGTGCCTATAATTACACTGCATTACATCTGGACGTACTAAGGAAAGGCATGGAGAAAGCTATGGCTGCATCTGAGGCGAATCGATAATTAAATCGTATTTTTTAATACCACGAGGGGAATTCTCATGGTAAATTGTAGAAAACCGCAACGGTTTGTAAATCTCTAGCCTGTGATTTAAAAATATTAATTAAGAGAGCAAGTCGAGTTTAATTCACTTTGTTCGGATAGGAGAAAGCATTACACAAACGCTCTCTCCACGGTGTAACTCCTACCGTAGAAAATGATTGCCATACACTTTTTCTTCAAAATAAATACGTAACCTGTAGCCTATTAAACTATATTTTAAAATTGTAATCTTCATAAGAGACAGAAGAGAGCTAGCTATTAGAATAGCTATTATCGATCGATTGTAGGAGCACTTATTCCTTCTAAAATTCTAAAATTCAATCAAGGTCAAAGGAGGCCAATAATTGTGAAATCAAAACACACAATAGTGACTTAGATTTGAGCGACAACTCATTATAAAGTTTGTGATTATACAATGAGATCCAATTAACGGTTCCTTTGAGTTCATTCATTGAGAAAGCAATAATGTGTTGACTGTTGGGTGGGAGGGTTTTGAAATATATGTGCGGAAGTTTAAAATATTTGTGAGTAGGTACTGAGCAACAGTCAGTGAACAACAGTAAATTTTTGTCTCTTACTTCCAACCACCTTTGACCTTTGATTAGATGCTTGAATTCTGAAACAAAATCCCACAGTCGGTAGTCTCCACTAATTGTGCTGGAATTAATATTGAGTATTGACGCAGGATTTTCTTGCTGTCTCCGCATTAAAATCAAGTCATTTTCTCCAGTTTGTCTTCAATTGTGGTAGAAATGTAAGCCATTTTCCTTTGACGTTTACCGAGATCTATAAAGTATTTTTGCTTTGATTTCACTTTCACCTCTCAGCTTTCCTTTGAATCAGGTTCCATTTCCAGGTTCCAGGTCGTTTGGAACGTACGAATTTTATAGTTGAAGGCACTTGCTGCAATATATGGGAGTATTACATAAGATAGCATTAAGGCTGTATAGAGATGTAACACTGAACGACTGCAGTAATGCTTTCTCCTAAGCTCCTGTGCAATGTCCCTTTCTTCCAACGTGGCTTACTGCCTCCATTACATTACATGGCTTTCCCAGCATCCGTACAGATGTTCTATGTGTGTACTTAAAGGGAAAAAAATGCAATATTGGTCATATGCCGTAAAGCTGATGGGAAGACAAAAAAGTATATGTACGAGGAGGTAACTACTCCCACGTCATATAACGTAGCCAGCGCTTAATGCCTCGTTAGATCCAGTCAAGAACAAAATTCCTAAACTACAGGCTACAGTGAGCAGTGCAGAAGTGTGTGCTGACGGCAGAAATGTCTGGAGCAGCTCTACTTTTGGTTTTGCTTTCTCCTGCTGCTGCTTCTGTTGCTGCTGTTGCTGCTGCTGCTACTGGAATCTTGAGTTTATTAATTATAATAAGGAATGAGCGTAAATCCATTGACGCCCAAGTCGTCGAGTGTGTCGCTCATAATAAGTGTGGGCTCGTGGAGGACATACTATAGATGACTGACTTGAAAGCCCAAAGTTGGAAATTGATTCCGATGATAAAGAAAGCTCGTTGTAGGGAGTCGTGCGAGCTCGGGTAAATAATCTACAAAACAAAAGTTTTATTTCAATTATAAACTTTTCATGAATTTCGGATGCACTACATTATTGTATTGGAAACACATTTTAAGTTCGATTTTGTCCTCTATGGCTCGACGTCGACAGCTGCAGTCCTACCACTTAACTTTCTCTTTTCAAAAAGACATTGATTTCTTATGCTAAGACCCCTGAGCTATGTACGGCAGTACCAAATTATTAACTGGCGAAACTCAGCACACATTGGTTCATTCTCATTTTCACTTACAGCAGGAACATTTTTTTCTCACTTCCCCCAATACTCATGGGCTTTCTCTTAGACGAGTCTAGTATCAACATAAATATATAATAATACCTAAGTAGGTAGGTAGGTTTTGCTGGGGTAGCCCTGATCTCAGTCGGTTGGGGAGAGTGCGTGTGCGTACATTTCGTCGATCGTTGCTCCATTTCCGAACCATGTACAGAATGATGACAGGTCTGTAATTATTTCATATTGAAGTTATATCCAATCAAATATTTAACGGAAGTAACGAATAATTCAATACTTAATTGTTTCCCTTCCCATTGCCCATGCTCAGCTCTCAACTATACACATAGAAAGTGTACATGCCCAACAAGAAGTTCCTCTGAACTTTCCCTACGGGCTTTCCCATTGTCGGTAGATAGTTGTCAATGTTTGGAGGGAAATGTGGGTTTTGTGTGCAGGGATGGGAATCGACATAAGGAATACAATGATTAATTAGTGGGGAAAGTTCTTCCAGTCCTCCTACGATTATTAGTAAAGGCTAAGATGAAATAATTAACACCATCAACTTTATCTGGTTCGAAGAAAGAACTACTGCTCGGCCATAATAATTATTACTGGAATGGAAAGGTATGCGGGGAAATAAAGACTATGTTGGGCCACCAATACAGTAGACAGTGACAGGAAGCCAAGTTGGCTGGCCAGGAAAGAGATTTTATTGATTGGAAAGGGGAGGAGGGAGCTGGTGTGCCTGTGAGTAAACAATCTTCATAAATGGATGATTACGTACATGGAACAGTTGTTTATTGAGTACATTTTTCTTCCTCAAGAACAAGTTGCCAAGTGCTCTGGCACCACTGTGAATCCCTCCACATAACTTATTGTTCCTTTTTCTTAACATTTTTGTGACCCTCCAGCCCACTCATTTTATTACGAAGGACGCAGCAGCAGCCAACCTGAGGCTGTTGAGACCATACAGAACAGCATGTAGCTACAAGCAGTCGTAAACTTGTATAAGTAATTTTCATCTTTAGACCAAAATTACATTAAACCTCCATGAGATTTTTTTCCCACCAAAGCAATGTACAAAGTAGACACGTCTACCTATACATGTTGGAAGAGATTAAGTTTCTCCAGTACAAAAGGACTGGAGCGCTACTCCGAGGGAGCACGTGCACCTTCACAATACACAATCTTTTTCATGAAATAACTGGAAAGATTTGGATTTACAATTAGAGCGTGAACGTATGTGCGGCGTATTCGTTGAATTTATGTGCCTTTGATGAGAGAGTCTATGGTTGGGCATGGCATCACAAATGTGATCGAGATTGTAATGTGTTAGAGAACATGAAGGTACTCGGACTTACCTACTTACATACATACAGGTCTGCCTTAAGATCCGACATAATAGGAAGGTGCTGAGCACCATAGTACTCCGTCTATTAGGCTCCTTTATCGATTTTAATTTTGCTATTCAATTCCCTGGCTAACTTGTGATGTCTCTATTGCGTGTGAACAGATGAAGATCAGTATGATATGGAAGGGAAGGATTTAAGTTTTTCATCACTTCTGGCTGCTCATGGTCGTCGACGTTCGGAAAGAAGCGTCTCCTACTCCTCCTGCTCCTGGTCAGATGTGTCCATCGGATCTGAAACTCTACCCAGGAAATTACTCAGCATTAATCCGTCGATTTCTAAAGGACTCTTGGTGGTGTCGGTGGAGAGCCGAGGGCGTGAAGTGACCTTTGCCGAACATTACACGTCAGCTCACTTAATGACTTTACCACCTGTTTATTTAGCGGCATGTCGCGGTCGAGCCACTCCAATGACTCTTCTCCTTCAGTTTGGAGCCAAAGCTACTATCCATGTAAGCCTTCTATGTATGCCTACATGTATTTGTGCACACTAAATCTCAAAAAACAACTCGATCCTCTAATCAAGCCCTGGTCTCTAATATCGGAAATAGAACCCCGGGGTTTTACTAGAAGATATTTCTTACTTAAATTGGCATAAACTTCCATTCATATGTAATTTGAATGAATCAACTTTAAATTTTTCCATTTTAATTTCACCACCTAAAATTAATAATAGTCACAGTTGGCTTTTTAAAACACAGTATTTTTCGTTTTTGAACAATTGATGAGAATCATTGAGTAACTAAGTTATGGGTCACCTTGAGGAAAAAAGTTTTATTTCAAAGGGAAAAGTAGACCATGGAGTAGATCATTCATCTGAGCATTGGAAAATGGTGAGCGGCTGTAGACTTGCTTTGGGGAATTGACAGAAGCGTAGAGTAGAAAGAGCGCAACCATTTCCATCTCACATCCCCTGTACATCCATACATACTTATAGCAACTTATACAAGAGAAGAAATTCATATTTTTGTACCTCAGTTTGTATCCAGACATGGAAAAGATCGATTAATTCTCGTGAATGCCAAAAAAATGATTTTTAGGATTCGCTTGGCAACACTCCGCTTCACTTGGCTGTAATACAGTCTCCCACCCCTTGGGACCCAATTCTGGATTTGATGGAAAACGGAGGAAAAATCAAGGTGCGGAATGATAGAAATGTCTCACCCCTTGACCTCTTACCACCACTCTCACGTCTACAGAAACAACTCGTGGCTGACTGCTGGCTCGGCCTAGTTCTTGAAGATGCTGCTCATATGACAGAACATTCCGAACAAGGTGAGTCGAGAAAGTTAGGAAATATATTGCCCATACACACGACACCTCAAATTATTAATGGTCGCTTCCACGAATTTCATCCCGTTCAGGTAATTGGATCCCCCGCTCCCCGTCCTCTCCCTCGTGTCCCCATCATCATCCCATCCACCTTAACTCCTTCGTCCTTGGGCCCTACGCCTCCACACTTACACGTCACAAAAGAATTTCAAACACATCCTGATTAAATACTGAATATTGGGATTTTTTCCGTCTATTTTTTCAAGGACCCAGAGAGACGAGCTCTCGGTCCAGCCGTCTCTTCAAGAAACTCCACGAGGCCCGACATCATCGAACTGAAAAGGGGGACTTGAGGGGGAGCGGGCAAAAGCAAACACTTGGACGAACTGTAACCGGAGGGATGCCCACTGACCAAATGGGGGCCGCTGACTTCCTAAGCGGAACCGAGGGACCATCATTTGTGAGCACGACGGGTCCGACGAAGCTAGCCCAAAAGGTACGATGCTTTCCACAATAAAATCATGTAGCTCAATCTTCATCTATCGTCTAATCAAGGAATGGTCCAGATCCAGTGTGGTTTTTTTATATCTTGAGCCTTTGCGCAGTACTGGGTAGTAGTGGTATAGCTGTAGCGACTTTCTACGGAAGACGCTTTCCCCGAAGCAAAGTAGCTATGTAAGAACTGACATTGATTTCCTCCACAATAGCTTTCACTATAATCTACATGATGTCCCAGATGATTTGAAGATTCTTGATTCGTTTGTTAGTCTCTATCTAGAACAATCCAAATCTTTGGATGTGCTTTCATGATTTGCTGTAGGAAAGTTCCTCGTCTTTCTCTCCCTCCCTATTGTGTGCTGGCTAAACCACAGGCAGGGCTATGTGCTCCATTATGAATTGGCTGCTTCTTCAGACGTTAAGTATTGTGAAACAAGCTGAAATGCTCCGAAATTTGCAACTAGATAACAGAGCCACTCGGAGACAGGGAATGATGTAGCTAATTTAACAATTTTAACGTGAACTGCAGTCTCCTTCCTCTCCTCGCGTAATTATGTAGCCACCAAGGCAGTATAGTAGAGTGAGCTTGGAGCTCCTCTCGCCCTATGAGCACCCGAATCTCTTTAGCTGTTGTTCATTTACGAGTCGTTACGCTTCAGATTACTATTCAGGAGGATGTCTTGTGCAATTCTGTGTCGTAGGCCGAAGGCCTCCGGACTTCAGCGCTAGTAAGATTGTATTGGACTTTGGACCAAGTCCATTGAGCTCCTGGTCCAGTCGATCTCTGGTCGACGTCACTTATAATTCCGTCCATGTACTGTGAAACGAATTAAACTCGGCTTAATTTTTACCATCGACACGAAGGTGCATCCCCAGCTCCAAGTGTGTACAGTACATGCGGACCCAAAATACAGCCAACACAGAATGAAAGTAGCCTCATGACTTCCCAGTCAACCAGCCAAACCAAAAACCACGGACTAAACCCTCGTAATTATTTTTGCACTGGAATAATCTCCAAGCTTACAAGCCGTAGCACTGCCTACAGACTGCGGATGTATGTGCCTGTAAAGGAGAAATGCCCGGTTCGACTGCCTCCCTTTCACTTTCACAGTCCGTCCAAGTTTTATACGCCAGTATCCCAACACAGCAGGATACTTTCTTCCTTTAAGTTTGTTTGTAGGTATTACTTTCTCCTCCTATTTTTACTTTCTCCATTCCTATCTCCACCGCCGACACTGCACTGGCTACAGATAGTGATCACCAAGCCAAGCATTTTAAATTAAATCTTTCCCAGTAATTTTTAAACGGTCTATGTGCATACACTGACTCTTCGTTTACCAGCCCACGTCAGTAACTGCAATAATTGTAGAGCGGAAAGCAAGTATTATGTACCTATCCGCAGGTCTTAATTCAACTTACTTTGACAGCAGTCAAGCTGGGTAGGTACTTTGACACGTAGTATCATTTTTGACTCGGTTCTATGCTTCTAATGGTTTAGCCGATGGATGCAACGATGGAAGGGATAATGTAGATAAAATTATGACGGATTGAAAACTAATAAGAGTTTTAGAAAGTGGAGGAAAAAGCTCTAAATTCCATCTAAACTCTAAGAATTTCCTCCGCCAATTTGATAGCTTTATTGATTAAAAAAGTTACTTTACCAACAGACACAAGTTTTTTTCCCCTGTATACGTAAGATGGACGGAAATATCAATCGAAGGTGGTGGTAAGGAAGGAATGGAATGAGAATGGGCTCTTATCAGGGACTCTTTTCAATTTATTCATTTCAACGTCTCCATCTCCGTGACAGCTCCATTTTGAAAATGACACCCTTTTATTTTACAAAGAATATTTTTAATATTAACTTTATGGTCTCTTCAATAAATCTTTTCCCGCTATCATGGAGTAAGTTGATCTGCATGTGTTTTTTTTCTTCTTCGTCGTATTATGCGGGTGTCTCTTTAACTGACTCCCCCTCTCCACTTCTCATGTCATCAGGGAGGACTGACTAGTCTGGACCAAGTTATTATTCCTTCTGACTGAGCATTACAATTGTACGGAATTCCACTTCCTTTGTCCCGATTTTACCTGACTCTCTCTTTGCGATTACAATTTCCGACTCTCCCTTTCTTTTTCCGTCTTGTCAGAGCTTTTTTTTCGGGAAGGAACCGTCTGCCTCTCCAAGTCAACCTTCTCACTGTATCAAGAAAGAGTACAGAAGAGAGAGGAAAAAAAAGAAAAACTATTTTTCTCAGGCGTTTCCCATTTTCTCCTTTGGCTTCCCACGTAAATTGTTATTCCCCATGAGTTCCAAAATCCTTCGGTTTACCACATGACTTCGATTTGGGTATTTTACGTTGAAGTGACTTCAAAGGGAAGGGAGCGAGACATGAAGGAATGGAAACGTTCAGTGACATCCCAAATATATATCATGTCCTTTATTCACTCTTCGATTATTCATGTCTAACATGTTTTACTCCTTACGGAAATTAGCATGAATACTGCTGACACTGTAAAAGGATCAGGGGGTAAGGAGAAGAGGGAATAGAAAAAGTTTTCGCTTAAAAGTACATAAGTAAAATAAAACAGGCTCAAAGCATATTAATTACAATAAAAAAAAGGTCAGCTAAAATAAAGCTTTCTCTTAAACTCAATTAATTGCCCAAAACCAAAAAATCAAAAACTCTTACTTTTCCCTAAGCATCTAAACGGATTTGGGCGTATGCCATACGTCATAATAAATGTCATTTACTACACCCAGAAATATTCGTAGAGCACACAGTAACTGCCAGTCCTACAAAATGAAAGTTCAAACCAGTAAATTTTCCCTTTCATTATATTCTATGAGTGTATAAGAAAGGAGAGAAACGGATCTTTTGCCAGAAAAAAGAAAGCGCAGGGTCTGACAGGAAATGGTTGGAAGAATACAATGAATGTAATGTGAGATAACTGTGGGTAAAAATGATAAGTAAGGTTTACTTATTAAAATTAACAACCATTGGGTTCATTAAAGCGAATATTTGCTTTCCCCTGCTAATTTGTTCATCATGTAATCGATCCAAGGAAGTCATTCCATGTCTCTTGAATTAATGATTTCTCGGATGCTGGGTGGGGGATGGGGGCTGAGGGGGTGTAGGAAAAAGTTCCTTTTAATGCAACTGCCTTGTTTTGATGATTATCTAGAACTCCGTTACAGATGAAGTAAACGAGTCGAAGAAGAAACTACGGAGAAGAAAGGAGAAGAATTGCAAGCCTCATACTGAAACAGGTACGAGGGCTTGAGTCCCGTCTCATTATATATTGTCTTGCGACTCCCTCTTCGAAGAAATTGATTCGAATGCAAAGTAATGTAATTGCATATATGCCTTATATGTACATATGTATAAATATAGCTAGGGACCTATACCCATACCATGCCACTTTCCATTCTTACGGTGGGATAGACGACTTTTGAAACTTCTTTTATTTTGTGCTCATTACGCACGTTTTAATGTTAGCTAGGTTACCAGCGAAGCAAAGAGTTTTAATTTACAGGATGAATGACTTCAACTTTTTTTGCTGGAGCCATCAAAGATTTTTGGGCTCTCTGGTTCTATGTATGTATTTGCATGTGAGCTTTCAGTCCCATAATAGATGGTAGAGGCAGAGTTAATTTTCAATCAGGATGACTGAAGAGAGAGAGAGAGAGAAAACAATTGTTATCTTCCCTAAAACTATGTAGTTTTTTTTTTGTTGATTAAATTGAATGGCTTGTGGATCCTTCTTTTTTTTAATTTTGAAGCTCTTTCACTTAATATGACTAAATTTATTTCAGATCTGGGTAAGTTGGAATGGTCGGAGCTTGCCCGATGTTTGTTAACTCTCAAGTCAGTATCCACTAATGAAGAGTGCCTTGATGAGGTCCTCAATGGACTTGTCCTTCATTGCCAACCACTTCTTCGTCGATTTCAACAAGTACCGCCCACCACCGACGTTCCTAATGACCCCCACGCTTGTTTATCCGGCCTTCTACATACACTTATTTCCGTGAGTCACATTTCCAAGTCTATGTTTTTCTTGTGTAGTAGGAGCCTTTGTCTCACAATAAGTTTTTACTGTTGTCCCCCCGTTTCAAGGAGTAGCCCTGAGTAATTTGAACTACCACAATGTACCCAACCCGCACAATACTACCATTGGAATTCATGGATTTACTAAGATCTCTCAAACAAGTATAAAAAATTAGCGTCGTATTTAAGGAGGAAAGTTTCAATTAATTTGAGAGTGTCACCACAATTTCTCATTTGTATTCCATTGCCCATTAAGCGGAAACATAGTAACAGAACAGAGAAAGAGAGAGAGAGACAGAGAAAGAGAGAGAGAGAGAGAGAGAGAGGGAGAGGGAGGGTGCATTTATAAATGGAAGCTTTCTCTCTCTGTGTCTCTGTCTCCGTCTTTCTCCCAAAAGTTGCCTGCCTGGTAGAATCGTCTCAATAATATTCTATGAATGGGAACCTCCTCTGTCTCAATGTCTTTTTACACATGCATTAATGGGTAATAATCTACTAGCCCGGCCATCTTAGATTCAAACTTGACAGCCCCCTAATTATTTCATCTTCGTTTCGTCTATTTAGAAAGTGGCGGAGAACTTAGACTCGACGCTGCGGTTACTCGACTGCTTCCAGCTGTAACTCATTAACAAATTGTACCACAGTGACTCTCGCTGTTGCTTACTTCTTTATCAGATTAATTCCCAAACTTATTTGCTTGAGGTTGAATAATTAAAGCAATGTTATGCTTTTTCTTCATTAAGCCCACTAAATGTTTTAAGGAGTCAAAGTTTACCTTTCTACGTGCATACGGACGCATAGCTACCAGCTAAGAAAAGCAATCTCTCTATGTATGTATGTCTGCCTATGATGGTGCTCCGTGTACTCCGTCCAGAACGGGACTGAACACACCGAATCGGAAAGTCAAAGTTCCTATAGACGATACACATACATATAGAGCTACAGTGTTCCTTGCAATTTCATCTAGGTAGCTGTTTAAATATTTTAAATCCAACCAATTAAGTAGGTAGCAGAATGGGTGAGACCACACATTCGAAATCGAAGGAAGCATTTTCGCAGCTCATTCCTTAGGGGGATTTAGCTTAGAAATTCTGGCCATGAAGTAGAAAACACTTTTTTTCCCTCTCTCTCTCTCTCTCTGGCTGCAATTTGTTACCCGTCCAATTCCGTTGGTTGTTAGCTCTAAATGGAAAGAAATAAAATTATGTTACATGAGAGAGAGAGAGAGCCCAACCCGGACCCAAGTACTACGAGCTATACTGTACTTTGCATGTATTGTAATGTGTGAGTACACTCTTCCAAAAACCATTTCGAGCCCATCATTAATGCGACAAAGTGAGTCCATGTGTAGCAGTTAAAATAGCCAGGAGCCCAACAGGAACCCACCATCATGATGGGGTTTTTACAATTATAAATGGACTAACTTTTTTATAAGGTGGGTCCTTTGGTAGAGTGTACTCGGTGCAATGGGCGAGGGAGTAGTGCAAGTTGGAGGATAATTGTAAATATTTGCTCATCCCTGTGCCGTGAGGTTTTCTGTCTATTTAGTCTTTGTAATGTAGATGAAGGCATGCTATGATAGTCTCATAAACTATTGATGGAGCACTCTCTGAGAAACTTTTGAGTAGACGAGAGGTATGTAGGTTCTGCGTTGTGTTCGGACAGGCTTGGGGTTGGTGGGCAACTGTGTAGGTTGCATTTCATGGATCTATCTTGTCTCAAGTGTTTTAATCTGCTCTTGGGATTGGGAGTGATGCAAGAACGGGCTCGGCTCCACAACTCCCTACGTTTTTGCTAACAACTGATCTTCATCGAGCACATCGGCACATTTATCCATACTCCTCACCAATAGGCACTAATTCCAGACATCGAGACGCTATTCATGAACTGCTGATGCAAACAAGACCCATTGAGTCGTACCCTCCGAGCTACGGGAACATGACAAGTGCTATACAGCTAGCTCGTAATTATTATTTCGTCCTTTTTTTCCCTTCTTGAGTAATGGGAATCGACAAAAGGCAATACCCTCTAGACACATGCAATATTCAGACACTCTGAGAGAGATAGAGATAGAGTCAGGGAGAGAGAGAGCGAAGAGCCCAAATAAATTAATAATATAGTATTCTCTGCTCCCATTCTTTTTCTCAGATTCCACGCATTTGCATTTGGAGATTCCAGTGTCTCCGCTACTAACTAGTGTGTGTACATAGCTGAAATTTATTTGATTTGAATTAGAAATATATTTGGGTTTTTGGGAGGCCTTCCTTGAGTTGAATGAGCTTCGAGTATAGAATACAGCGTCTGTCTGTCTGTGTGTCTGTCTACATGGGTACACTTGAATTGGGAAGGAGAAACAAGAGAATTACTTCTCCGTTCGTTCGATAACTGTCAGGCCTCTTTCCCAGAGGCGAAGCGAGGAGGTTTCGGGTCAAAAGGAAAGGAAAGTAATGAAGGTAAAGGAACTAACCGATGTAGATGAGTAGTGGGGTCACATCTGCGATCATTTCCGCTCCTGAGACGGCAGTAGCATGGAGCATTCCATTTTGTTTGAGTTGTTATTAAAACTGAAAATATAGCTAGTTTGATGGTGGTGGTTCTATGGTGGGCTTTGGAGGTGGCAAGTGTGAGGAGATGGAAGTATAGGAATCAAAATCCCGTTTCAGGATTCGCCATACACCCCCACCGTGCACAATCCCATTAGATAGATTGTGAAATCTCGTCATTGAGTAAAGCTTTTAAGGCGTTCATTCGTCCCTTGTAATCTCTCACGACTTTGTCATGAATTATTTAACTCTTCTCCGCATAACAAACCCACCAACTTTCAAAATTCAAATCCGAATCGTCCACAACGTTCTGGCATGGCAAGAGCCGTCTTCCTTCCTTTCCTCCTTCCTTCGTTACCCTACATAAATGGAGCATCTCCCCCATCGCATCGCATCGACTGCAAGAGGAACACGGCAAGGTAGACAGAATCGAACTCTAGCCATCAAAATCCAATGGAACTACTACCTACATGTATTACATACCCTCAGAAAAAAGAAATAACAAAAAAATAAGGAGAAATTTGACTCGTATCTTCACGTATGATCGTTCTAGAATCCAATAAATTTATTCTATGAATAATTCATGCATATGCTCAGACTGTTTTTGACAAAACTTTTCGGGGTAAGACTTTCAAAAAACATAAGGTAGTTGGGGAGCTATTGTAGATGCCCCTGTTGTTGTGCATAGACACCCTTTCACAATTTCATCCATCCACACATCTCCAGCATCTTGTCAGGCTAATAATAAGCCCTCTGTACGGAATTGATTGTGTGTGCATTATTCTTGACCGTACCAGCCAGCCCACAGGAGACGATGCTGGCTCAGTATCTCCTTAAATAAAGTACCTTCACACTTCCAGCACACACATAAACAGACACACAGGTTCTGAAAGCTCTCTTGTACAATTGACTTTGTATATTTGCTCAGCTCCTTATCATGAGATCTTTCTTTCTCCTTGAATTACTACAGAATGACTTTTAATAGTATGTTCTCAGTTGGCTGAGGGGCATCTGAGAGTTAAGTCGTCCAAGTTTCAGTTTCTACACTAATAAATCAGCTTCTCACGATGGCTTCGGCCACAATAGATTCTACGAGGAAAGACAAATACACTAAAAATAGAATATACCAAAAATTTCAAAGTTGTAGTTTTAATAGCTGTAAACAGTTTTGAACTACGATAGAATTTATATATATAATAATAAAATATATAAAATAAAAAATGAATTTTGTTTTCTTTGGATTTTAGATTGCTGTACAAAGTCATGGAAGCAGAGAAGAACCCAAAAAATTTTTGTCTGATTTCCTGGGAGTGATAACAACGTCATGTCTCTTGTTTGCCACGGGCCCTCATCCTCTTCAGTACACGGCCATGGTGGCCATCAATAAAATCGTCGACTTGTGTATTATCCATCGTCTGACGAAAGAGAGGTACAACATTGAGTTTGTTTTGTCACTTTATTATTGCGTAGGCTTTTCCATCTATTTATAGGGTCTATAGTGTACGTATGTACATTGTAAACTCTGTCTTCCTATGGATCCTGAGTGGATACTCTAAAAGGAGGCCTGTGTAATTATTTACATAATTTATCCCTAGTGCTATTGACAGTTCAAGAGAGCAGCAGCGACTCCTTGAAGATCTCACCGGAGATAAATGATTTAGATAGATCCCAGTGATGAGGTGGAATATTATGTTTCTCAAAGTATTTTATTTTAGTTTGATTACCTTAGATGAAGGGGCATACTTGGGTAAATAGTTTGTGTGGGTGTGGAGTTAAGATAACGTGTGCGTGAGTTTAGTTGATTGTGTGTGTGTGTGTGTGACAAGGTAAGATATCTTTAGAGACTGCAGAAAGGAGGGTTGAGAGTGAGCCAGACAGACTGAAACTGTGTAGAGTCAGTCGTGAGCTATTTTCCGGGTATGTGGCTCGTAGTTGGGAAACTGGTCGTAAAATAGGAAAGTTTTAGTGTGTGGAGCGTTCCAATGAAAATGAAAGTATTATCACTGAGAGAAAGAAAGGAGGGAGAGAGCACGTAAAGAATTTGAGGGGTGAGAGGGAAGTGAGTGAGAGATGACCGGCATGGACAAATCAATGTGAGCATTTTCATCTGGAAATGTAATAACGAACTGGATGTGATTGCTCCTGTACTTCTCTCTCTCTCTCTCTCTCTGCCTCTCTCTCTCCCTCCCTTCCATTCCGTCACTCTTGCTACGAATTTTTCCTTTCTATTGTGGTGTTCTAGTCGGGAAATTGATGGCGAGAAACCTGCTGCAAGTAATAACCAAACTAATCCAGCACAAGGACCTAGCCAACGAGGATCTAGTTCCACGACCAAATCTAGCAACAAAGGACAATTACCCAAGACTAGCAAATCCAAAGATACACCACTCAAAACTTTAGCGAACAGCTCGGGTCAGGATTTACTGGGTAAGCGACATGCCAGACAGTTACACATATATTAAGTATTTCTGAGTGTGTGAGTGCATGTGTGTAATTACAATGGACGGAGGAGGTTTGGATTGCAAGGAGTGGAGTGACGCTGGTCGATGTAACTATGTACATGTACATACTCTGTCGTCGAAACCCCAAGTTGAATGTTTTCTTGTCAGGCACCTGGTCAGGGATTAGAAAAACGATTAAATGTGGATTCCCTTGATATGAGCCTATCACTAGGGCTCTCTGTCTCTCTCTCTGTGTGTCTCTCTGTGTGGCACATAGAGATCTCCTGGTCGACAGAAAAGCGATAAAATTAAAGATTGAGATTGTGAACATTGACTGGAGTATCCATAGAGTCTCGTTGAAATAGCATGAAAGTGGAAATTGATGAACTTCTCCATGGATCCGTAAAATAGGTATTTCACATCCCCACTTTCCTTTTGCCGCTCTCCTAGTACTTACTAGTTAGGCCCTCAAGCTCCCGTTACTACGGATATAGCGAGGGAGGGAATCAAAGAGATATAGGTAAGTAGGTATGTACCTTTGTATAGAACTATGTATAGAAGGAGCTTTTCTAGAAAATATTTGTTTGTTCTTTACGCGTCACAAATAACAATTCATGGAAATAAAAAGGGAAATAATTCCTGTTCCCCTTACTTTCCTTAAAAATGTAATAGCCAAGTTTCCTTGGGAAGCAGGGCTTTCTTTTTGCTTTTTTGCTGCTTCCAGCTCTTCACTTCATAGTCTACATGCCTACCTGTCTACAGAGCTTAAAATTGAGAAGACCGTCTACGCACTTTGTCTGGCCTTTCTTGTGTAATTCTGTGTGTCTCTCAATGTGTGTGTGTGTGTGTGTGTGTTTGTGTGTCTGGTGAGCAGTCCTCCTCCTTGCCCACTTTTCGTCTCCGTCGAAACCGTGAAAAATTCATCTTTCCGATATCTGTTTGTCACGAAGGTCTTTGAGAGAGCTAAAGCTTTTTACAGATAGACATTATATGTATCCATGGAATCGGCTTATAGCCGTCACACACTGTGAAGCACTGAAGTCTAAAGTTACTTTCCTTTCTCTCGTTGGGTCCTCAGTTCCTAGAAAATTCTTACCTATTCCTTATTCTGCCTTTGTCTTCCTTAGTTTTCTATTTTATACTCCCTTTCTCTCTCTCTCTCTCTCGCTCGCTCTCCACGTCGACGTTTAAAAGATGTATTACTGGGCACGCAAGAAACTCCTCCTTCCCATGTTTACACGTCCAGGACGTGCAGTCGTAAATGGAGGAGTTTCAATGCTCAAAGTTCATGTGTGTCTCAACCTCTTAGCTATACAACTTAAGCAGAGCTGATAAAAGCCTTTTCCCCGTCCGTATCCCACGAGTACATACCGTCAAAGCTCCAATCGTAGCCCCACGGCTTCCTTTTAATTTTACTAGCTAACTTGAATTCAAATTATGAGAAGAACGAAAACATATGTTAATTTTTTTTAACCTATTCGGAACTGGCAAACCATGAAGTTGCTGAGTGTTTATGCTATAAAGTCAAAGCAATTCAACATTTTCTTAAAGGTGTACAACTGGATATTACCACTTTCAAAAAGGTCAAAACTAGAAATCAGTATTTTCAAAAAGGTGTACAACTGGATATTACCACTTTCAAAAAGGTCAAAACTAGAAATCAGTATTTTCAAAAAGGTGTACAACT
>JAQFZC010000041.1:0-109638 GCA_034695205.1 Dicyrtoma fusca
TTGCGCCTAAACCCCGGAAACTATTTGAGACCCGGAAACTGTTTGAGCCCCGGGAATTATTCGGAGAAATACGGTAGGTGCATGGAGATCTGGTCGGAAATATGGCGAGATTTTATTGCATTTCATCTCATCCCATACGTATAGTCACACACTTTCCCGTCCACAGTCGACAAGGGGAGATATACGTGCTCGAAAGGTAAGCTAAGTCTAGACGTGAAGGTGGCTTCTACTCTGGATTCTTGTCCTAACCCACACACGACGGAATGAAGCCCTAGCATGGGATCCGTGGAATGTATTTCACTTCCCAGTCAATGTATCTGTCTGCTCATGTATAGTGAGTGGTCTGAGTAAAAACTCCAGATATGATTTATTTGCAAAAACTCTCAACTTTAAGCGAAGGAGCGGAAGTGAACTTTCCTTTCAAAGCATCCTATTCCCCTCTCACCGCCAAGTCACACACACACACACACACACACACACAAATCCGAGATCTACATACATATGTACACGTGAAGCCTTCTTCGGATGATCAAGAAGGATCCAAAGAGAGTTTAGTCCCCGGATTTTACACTACTCCACGCTCCACACAGTCACATTACACACACATTTTTACCGTTTAATACTTGTTCATATCTTTGGAAGGGAAGCTCTCGCTACTTTATTCCTTCCTCGCCGTCTTATTAGGTTGATAGGAGACCATTTAAAAGATGCAATAGAATTCTCCTCACACTCAAAAAAATACACCAAATGAATAACACTCACCTCCACACAGTCAAGTTAGACGGGAGAAAATTAAATCTAAAGTATATATCTTCCCTTCCAAAGGACGGATATTTCTCAGCTCCTACCTTATACTGCATTATGATCACATATCAGTATTAGAACTCTCAACTTTTTTTCTAGACTTTAATTTTTTCCTCCAACTTTAACTCGAGACTATTACTTTGCTTACTACAGCTCATACTCATACTTCATAAGTAGGTAGATAGGTCCACACACGTATAGGTACATACATGCATACTATTATCCACGTAACTTCAAAGGCTATCAAAAGTAAAGATAAGCTCCACTCCATGATTCCTCCATGAGCACAAACAGCGGATGAGAATGTCTTCATTTTTATCGTCATTATAATGTCATTTCTTAGAGCCATATTTATATAAAGTTGTTCCTTGGTTGGCCCAGGGAAAATCATACACCATAGCCGATCATAGCATGACAGAAAGTAGGCGTTCAAACACGTCCAAGGAAAGCGTGGGTACAAGTGGATACATACATACATATTAGAATACTTGGAGTCAAGACTGGATTTTATGCAAAACGAATCATCTATCTGTCCCACAGATGAGCCAAGAGAAGAACTAGTAAAAACAAATTTAATTTAAGGCCAAACCCCACTAAAAATACGGTAGACTTCTTCACTCGTCTACTCTGTCGTCCTCGTCGTTTTCGCCATCGTCTCCGCTCTCTCTCACGGCCTGAACCAGTCAGTCAGTCCGTCCGTTCAGTCTCCTTTAAGCTTACTCCACTTTTTCCTTCATCTTTTTTTCCTTCTTCTTCCACGCTTCCCTCTCTCTCTCTCTCTCTCTCTCTCTCTCTCTCTCTCTCCTTCACTCTTCATTCTACACATACATCTTCCCTCTCCTGCGACGGCGAAGACGATGAAGGTTCTCCTTTTCTTTTCCTCCTCCAACATTTCATCCTAACGTTCCCGTTATACTTTTTTTTCCCTTCCACATATTAAACACTATAAAACCTTCCCGTTTTTCCACGTTTACATCTACTCCAAAAAACATATCTAATCTTAGTAACTGGTTGACTTCTAAACTTTGCATTTCTCTACAAGGAACATAGGTAGACATAGTCAACCTATACATAATTACTTTAGATACCATAATCCATTTGCGAGTTTGAGAAGACTTTGAGAATGACTCGAGTGAAAACCCACATGCAACCAAACCAAAAGTATACCAACCAACCGACCGACCAACCAACCAACCAGCCAGCCAGCCAACCAACCAGTGGTGTATGCACCTAGTCAAGTAGGGGACAAATATAGAATGCCATAGCACTTGACTAGAAACATGTAGATACATCTACACTACAGCAATAGAAGCAATGAAGCCCGTCTAACCGACGGGTTCTCTTACAACAGTTTAAAATGGTGCACACAACAAACTCATATATTACGAATTTTGTCCCGCCCATTGGACACACTGAGGTGTACAGGAAATTGCCTGAATTGGAAGGAAGCAATTATTGCATTTCTATCTATAAACTTTATTTTGTTCTTCAAATCACCGACGCAAACTGGGCTCTTGCCAACTGCAGGTGAACGACAAAACCAAAAATGTGATATTTATTTCTATACTTTATGACTTTCACTCGGGGCTTTGTTTGAAGCCTTTAGCGTACATCAAACATTTGCAAGTCACTCCATAGCATGTGCAAATAATTTCTATTATATTTCTATTTTAAATTATAATACTTACACGAAACTTTAGTATTTAACGCTCCCCATGATTTATCACCCATAATCAGCAATAGCGCCCATAAGAAGGCATACTACTTTCCCTGCATTGCTCAAAACATTGTCATTTCATCTGTCACTCAAATCCTCCTTCAAATTTCTCAAAGCATTCGATTAGCTGAATCATTGTACAAGGATTGAAGATGGCAAGTGACAGTACACTTGAACACATTGATTTAGATTTTATTAGCGTGATAATGATGGAAGATGAAGCTGCGTATGCTACTACTACAATTCCTATGAGGAAGCTAGGAGAGTCGAGGATTGTGTGACAACTGCAAAATAAAACTTGCCTTCTTTGGAATGAGCCCTCTTTTTGGCCTCAAATGTGGAAACAGAGACAGGCTCACATCCACACAACACACACGACCAAATACAATCCGCCACTAGCTCTTCGGCTTCCCTTGAATATTCAACGAACATTATCCTCCATTTTAACTTCCTATAAAAGCATTAATGCCATTACTGGTTGTTCTATATATACACGCACATAAATCTACGACTAGGACGGAGATAGAATTGCATTTCCTATTCCCTGCCACTACCACATTCTGTGTACCTATAGGTATATATATCATATATCTCATACTTGTGACTCCCAGGAACACACACACCCAATGACATAACTGCACTACGTTTTTATCTATAGAACTACACACTATAATGCGCATAAATAATAGTCAAACAGATCGAATATAATATGGGGACGGCGGCTCCAAGTTTTGGTGACTTTTTTTTCCCGTTTATATTCCTCCACTACTCCTTCTACTTCTCAACTCAACCCAAAAAATTACTTTCATTTTTTTCTCTTCTCCATCCAAAATATTTCAGTACCTCAGCAGAAAAGGAAAAGCGTGGTCGGTCGGTCCATCATATGTACAATACAATGTATAGGTTTGGATTTGGATTCATAAATTCTTGAAAACAAATTTAGTTTCTTTCCTCTCCCACTCATGCCGAGGATGGATGGATACCTAGATTGCACACACAGACTACCTACCTACCAACCAACCAACCTACCTACCTACATAGATATTTTAGACAGGACACAGCAATTTTTTTTTGCACCGTCTATGTAAAATATGCTCAGCATAACTCACAATAGAGGAATATAATCGAAGATTTGTCGACAAAAAAAAAAGATAAAAAAGATTTCAAGATAACATTATAAAACAATGGCTTTTCCTGTCTAGTTCAGATGTTCTTTTAGAATTTTTATCAAGAAGACATAACGAGCCTTCAAGTCGATCCTTGACTCGGAAATATTACGACAGATTGTTGAGAATGTTCGCAAAACTTTTAAGTTTCCGCTAGATTCGTGTTATGTTATCTATCTGTCATCTGTAACGTTGTACACCCTGGGCTCAAATTGCGTGAGGTTGCTCCGTGGATAGCTATAGATCAGATATACACAGAGCTGTATATAGTATATATTCACGTAACTATATACACATAGAAAACGTAAACCCTTTTAAAGGGAAAAACTTATGGTTCTGTTTCTCTCTCCACCGCACCTTTCTCACTTTCATAGTACACTGCATACACCCATAACTGAGTAGTAGTAGGTATGTACTAGTACGTAGATGCTTTCTCACAAGCTATAGGACAATAGGGAAAGAACTTCTATCACGCTCTGCCATTACATATGTGACTTCCACTGATTTTCAGCTCCAAGATGCTGTATTCCTCCTCGCGAGTATATCTGTGTCCTAAGTGTGTGTAGAAGGATTTGAATGTAGGTTGGACTCCCTGCCTGCCTCCCAATATACTCGTGGCAGTGGACTGGAGTGCTACAGCGCACATACAGACAAATCCTCGGAATGACAAGGAAGAGCCGGAAAAGAAGCCAAGCCAGGGGCATCACACTCTCAACTACAACAAGGAGGAGAGAAGTGTGAAAACTGGATGGATATGGATGATGATGCCTGGCTGCTGCTGCTGCTGCCGCTGTCTGCCTGCCTGGGTGGGTGAATGCACTTCTTGGCTATGCTCACACATGATCTACGTATGTGTGGAGTAGCACGTGGAAGATGCAACACTTTGTCAGCCAAGCCAAGCCAAGGAAACGGATGATGAGACAAAAAGGAAGGAAGGAAATGAAAAGTACCCAGGTTCATATTAAACAGAATAAGACAAGGCTCGGAGATGGGGAAGTCAAGTCGACAGAAGTGCATGGCAGTAAGGAGGAGACCAGCAGCAGCATCCACACTCACGTAGGCAGAGCCAGTAAAGCCCGCAGAATAGACTCCGAAAGAACGGGCGTCATCTGAGAGTTGACTTGCTTCTTGCTTTGCCTTTCCTTTCCTTTCCTCGGCTCCAAGGCAGTCACACTTTCTTACTAGTTAGATTTTAGACACGCTCCTGGTAATGAAACCGTTCCGCCACTGTGTATGTACGTCTACACATATGTACATACAACAATGAGACCTCCAACTATACTCCTGGCACTGCACTCTGCACCACACCTACAGACTATACAGACGTCTCCTCTCAAGAGTCATAGTCATTGAAGGGAATTGGCGGTGGTGGTGGTGGGTATAGGCAGGTAGGTAAGGGCATACTTACATAGAAGCCCTCATTCCCATGTCCCAGACCCACACAGCCAGCAGATGGAAGACCAGGAAACACAAACACAAATATCCGAGAGAATTCCCGTCTACTTAGAGCCTCGACATCTCTAGGGCTCATCCTACCTTCATTCAGCTTCATTCCCTCACATGCATAAACTCAATCCAAACAAGGAGACATAAATACAGTGAGAGGAAAAAGCGGACGACCCAACTAATATCTCTGGCCCTATAGTGTTACTGCCTCTGAGCGTAGGTAGATATACCTATAGGTATACAGTCCTTACATGTACACTCTTATTTTATGTTCCCATATAGATTGGCTTCATGGGACTAGTACTGGATGGAGCTAATGCATTCTTTACATTTACAGGCACTGCTGAAACTTCCATGAAAGCAACTCTTCAACAATTTCCACTAGCGCTCTTCTTACTCATCAGCCTATGAGTACATGCAAACATTTGTATGTACCCAAGTACAATATTCCCACCCCAAACGCAGACAACTCACACCTACCACCACCAACCAACCATTAGTGCATACATCCGACACCCTACATATCAGTATAGGTATATATATATATGTATATAGCTACAGCCTCTCTACCTACGTGGAGATAAAGGAAATATTATACCTATAGGGCTCGGCTGGCGGTAGTTGAGTACAGAGTAGTTTAGAGGAATGGATGGAATGAACTGTCTCAAGTAGGTTGCCACTGTAACTGGAAGTTGTGCAGTGAAAGAGCAGTAGAGCAGAAGTTAAACATGACGGAGTAGTAGTAGTAGTAGTCTCGTGTAGTTCTCGTACAAGTAGACAACGGAGAGAAGGAAAAGAAAAAGAAGAGGACGGAAGACGAAGAGCTCAGCAGAAGTCGTTCCTGGGATGTAGTTGTAGTACATAGGAGGAAGAGAAGGAGATTCCGTAGAGAGACTCAAGACGAGGAAGACGAAGAACAAGAAGAAGAAGAAGAAGACGAAGAAAAAGAGGAAGAGACGGAGCGGGAGCTCCTTCCTCCCGTACCAAAATAAACTTAAGCGACTGACAAATGTGACTCAGAGGTGCAATTCTAGACGTTACCAAAATTGGACTAAAAAGCTCACCTCCTCTAGTTTGAGACTGCACTAGGAAGCCACCACCAACTATGTATTTTCTTATCTCAGCTCATGAATGCCTCACAATCTCTCATTTCTCCTCCTAGCGAGCTGCCCAACCCCCTTCCACTCTCCACGGGAACCACCAACTTTTTTAAGCTACCACCCAAAAACTTTCCTTAATAACCTTTCCTATTCTAAGTACCCTAAATTCATACCCGAGTACATATACATATATACATCCAGTCAACGCTCCGACATCCACTATCTACTCTCTTTTTTTTATACATTACCATGCGCTTGCTTTAAATTTCAATTCAGCCAACATTATTATACAAGCCACCATTACTGTAGTATTACCGGTAGTAGGGATTTTATCAACTTTTCCATTACATGAAAATACAATTATAATAACAAAAATTACTTCAAAATAGTTCATGTCTTTACTGGGTTACTGTTATGGGCACTCATTAGGAAGATATCCGAAGGATTCGAAATTTCCCTACAATTTATGAGCGAAGATAGAAATAATGGGTGGAACATTCAATCACATAATTAGATGCGGACGTGTATTTGACGTAGCAATGCCTCCTAGGATATGGGACTTGGGGTCGTTTATGTCTGGAATTTATAATGTACAGCATGTTCTTAATAAAATTTTAAACTTTGTGTGAATTTTATGGGAGAGTAACTCATCAGTTAAGAGATATCAGCTGTCGACGCGCTCAACTCAACTGTCCTAACATCATAATCAAAACTGACTCAAGAGTGTGTCCCTAGGATGATACGTACATAAGGACTGTATGTATACCTGGCTGCTAAGACTATGCTGTAAGAAATTACCCATGTGCTTACTAGCCCGAAATGCCCTTGAACTGACTGTGTGCGGGAGTGTTTAAGCGTGCAACCAAAAATGGAAATAAGAGGATAATAATAGTAGTATTATGGTAAAGTCTCACGGAAATATGCACACTAAATATGATACTGAAGGAAATAGTTAGTCGAAAACAGCGGCTGAGTGTCATGTCAGTACAAAGATATTATCGAAGGAAATAAAATAAAAAGCATTTTAAGTGCAGGAATCTCCCATGAGTTTCTTTAAAAAAAAATCCACGCATATTACACAGAGAAAGTTAAAGCTTTTGTAAATAGGAGAAGAGTTTAATGTAGTGTGTGCAGAGTGTGCTTCTTTCGGAGTAATTTCAACTCCTTATACTAAGCTGACATCTTAAAGGCGTCCTGCTCCCAGGCAGCATGTACGAAGGGCAGAAGAGTTTGTGTGTGTAGGTAGTCAGTTCTACAGAAGGGGCATTATTATTATTACACATCTTTCGTGGAGAACAAATTACGAGCACGTTGCACAGCCATTTCCACCGTGTGCGGATGAAGCACGTTCTCTACAACCAACTAGAGCCAATGAGTCAAATAATTCATTCAATAGACTTCCATCCACCCTCACACGAACGCGCCCTAGATACCAACTATGTATGTAGCTATACGTATAGCATATCATAGCACCAGAACAGAAGCACAGGGAACGAGGTTGCGTATTGTGCTGTACTAGCTCCAGTCTGTCTTGCATAATTGTAAAACCAACAAACTACAAGAAGTTGGCTGACTAGGGAGAAGCGTGTACACGAAGAAGAAGAAAAAACTTGAACTTTTCCCCAAAGCCAGCCTTCATAAAATACGCTGGAACTGATAAGAATAAAAAGAGGAGAGAGAGACACACACACACAGAGGAAGACGAGGGGAAAAAACATGTAAAAAAACAAAAGGAAACCAAGTCATCGTCTCGACTCATCTAGACTCGGCCATCCAATTTGACAATATATATTTTCTACATTCTCATGCTTCCTCAATCTTTACTGACTGATGACAATTCTCTCGCATTACCCCTAATTACCAGCTGCTCATCCGATTTCCTTCCAAGTGTAAGATGGAAACAGCTCATTTCCCCATCTCAGCTCAAATTACCATATCCTTATTGGAATCTCCCATCCAGTCATTTGATGCATCAGCTCTGTATCATACATAGGTACACCTAAATGATATATATATGTACCTATATATGTTTGAAATCAGTATTAGAATTCCGTCAAGCCCATATCCAGAGCAATGCAATTTGTTAGTAAATTCCCTTCACGTCGTCCGCATATATCTAACTTCCCTACCTATCTCTACACCACGTCCCTCTTTTATCATGTCTCTCTCCCTCCACAGCCTCGCTCACACTCTCTCATTCACTTACTTTCCCACTTTCCTATACTTTCGTCCTTCTCCACCGTTCTACGGCGGAGACCGGGGTCTGAGTGGCCCGGCCAAGTATCAGATTTATAGATAGATCAGTGAACGCAGCTACCAAGTACATTATATACAACTCAAAAATTATTACCGAGCCACCGCCACTCCATCATGGCTCAAGCTAAGCTGACGCTGAGGCTCCCAACTCGAAACCATTCCCGTTAATGGGTTACATCAAAGCACCTGTCAGGATCATTGATTCGCTTGAGGCAGCCCTTGATACCAATAATAATCGACATTTAATTCTAATAGCGGCATTACTCCCAACCAGCTCCAGTAAACAATCTGATTTCTGACCTACTAGCAACATTAGCCAGGGCTCTATCGACTCAAGTCCAGGCGTCAAAAGGGAGCTCGCCTACAATGTGCAATGATAGGGGTAAAGGCACTTATGCTCTACGTGCCTGTCAGACGAATGAAAGCTCGTACGAGCATTTAAATTGACAAAATAACTATTTCCTCTAATCAAATTTCAAAATTAGACATAAAATGATTAAAGAACACAGATTTGATGATGATTTGCACATTTTGGAAATTACCCAGCCAATAAACGGATTAGACGGCCTCCCCTCACTGTTGTAGGGGGCTCTTGAAAGTGTTTGGGACCTCACGTGGAACGCTCCTTCTTTTCTAATATGTATGAGGTATAGTGACTGAAGAAAGAAAAAAAACGTAACATTACATTCTTGGAGCACGTTAAGACAAGATAATTGAGGAAAAACAAGAAACCGTGATGGCTTTTCCTAGATTAGGCGTTACATGAACGCATTCCAATTTATTATTTATAGTAACACCGCTCGTTCACTTAAGCAGCGCCATAATGTTTTTCTCAAAAAATTCGCCATGGCAGACCAGCTGGGTACAATCACTACCTTTTAACTCTTCCGTCTCTCTTTCTCTCGGTCTTCCCCCTGTACGTGCATACGTCCATGGAGGCATAGCTCCTGAACAAACACACACTTAACAATAAGTAACAGTGCCTATTTAACATGAAACACCTACAACGTAGGCCAGGGCTCCAAGTACGAGCCCAACTAAGGTATCAGCCATGAATAATTCCATCGCTCAGTTTAGTCACCGCACTCCAAGTTCAACTTTCAACTTCCACTGCACTGCAAGTGCATTCTATTTAAAAAAAAAGTGTGAGCTTGACTCTACATAAATCTACATGGATGTACACACGTATACATAATGTGTGTGTAAAATCGCGGTAGATTCCCAGTAAAAATGTGCAAAGGATATTTTAAGTATTTTCCCTACAGAACGAAAGAATTCACTGGAGTGTCGGAGCTATAAAATTATAAGGAAATTTTCTACTCATAAGGGAAACTATGTAGTCATATAATTTGAACTTAACTTTTAAAACTTTCGCCCTAGCAAATCCTTTAATTCTCTTAAGCATGCATACATGAAGACAGACAAATTTCCGCATCACCCTTAGCCAAGGACTCGAGCTGACTGTGCGTAGGAAAGGAAAATACAAAAGTGAGATGTAGTATGTACCTATATATACAAGTGAGAGACTACCCACTGCCTTAATAGCTATCAAATAAAGGGAGCTTTTAATAATCAGAAGAAGAAAAAAAGTGAGCTCTGCCGCCCAAGGCTTCCCAGTGCAGTAGTGAGAGGCTATGGAACGGAAAAGATGTGACTGAGAAAGTGTGAGATGAGAAAATATCTATAGAGAGAAAATGCCTCTATCCTTAAATGAGAGTTATAATGGGAATAATTACGGGGAAGGAGATGGCGAGGTTGGATGGAAAGAGTGGAAGTCCCTAAAAAGGACTATGAAGGAACAGGTGACGGGATTCCCAGAAATAATCTACTATTTGAAAGTTTAAATAAATGAAAGGATTACTATGAACCACAACTAAATGTAAAGAAACCCATTAATGGGGCAAGTCATTGGGATCTGTACAGAGAAAACAGACGGGTTGTTCATACATAAATAGTCATCTGTGCTGATAGTAAAGAACTACTGTACAAAAACTACGAGTCTTCCTTAATTCGTCTGTCTGTCGACTTCCCTATCTCTCTCTCTGTCTTCCTATCGCTCCTTTATTATCAGGACCAATCTACTCCGTATGTATGTAAGTATACAGACATTCACTACACTATACACACACACACACTCTCTCTCTCTGCCTCCTTCGCAAACAATCTCGGCGCTTTCTTCAAAATTAAATCAGCTCAATGGAAAACAACTAAAAGATGGTACTTTTCTCATGTTCCTTCAGCAGCTCCATCATTCTCTCTCAGATTTGAACAGTTGTGTGTGGACTCTCAGGATAAGTCAGTCGGCTGCAGCGAAAACGAAAATAAATTGGATGCCATTATATAAACTGAAAATCTGCGAACAGATCAAGTCAACGCTACTTACGAACGGAGAACTAAGATGACTAAATCAGCCCAAGAAACGGATCTTACACTCTCTCTCTCTGCGTAACTAGCTCCTTCTGTAGAGAGAAATCCAATAGGTTCCCTGACTTATTCTTATTTCGTGTAAATACTGGTGTGCACATCTATTCAGACTCAAATTGTGTCTCAAAAAGACTGCGGACGACAAACATCTGAGACGGGCTACAAGACAATCTTATGAGAACTTATTATTCCGCTTGCAAAGAGATTGGGGAGAAATGACGAAGAAAAATACGGAAGTACCTATACGCATTTTCTACGGTATGGCTCACAATGGGAGAGGATCCGAATGGCCCTTTTGGTGTAAATGCGTACACTGATGGCCAGGGGATTACTGGGAAGATGGTCGAGGTGGAGATACTTTGAGATGTCATGCCTTGCAGTGCAGTGCCAAGGCAGAGCGTCTCGTGAGTGAGAAGAATCTGCGGAGAGAGTGGGGGGAAGGCCGGCTCTGATGGTATGCTGGAGTCTATATAGCCTTGCATAAGATTGATGAAGGGTCAGGTCAATTAATAGAGAGTCCCGAACAAAGAGACACGTCACAGGATCATTAACATAAAAAAGTGATTCTCATCAAGACTGGTGAGGAGTGAGTGAGCTAAAACTCTCATCACGTTGTTCACTCTTACTCCCTGCCACTGTCTACCTCCTCCATCTCCTCCCTCCCTATTTTCATTCCACTTGGCTAAAAAAATGTTTTTTCCCCAGTCTCCGTCTTCCTCCTTCCCACTACTTTACTTCACTCTATTATCCTACCTTACAAGTTTATGTTATTACAACATTATCCCTATAATGCTTATATCCTCCGCGTAAACTCGTAGAAAAGGGCATGAAAATTACTTCAACTCCACAGTTTAGTTCACTTTAGAGTTTAGCTCACCGATTTCTTCTTCCCCCTTCCCAACTTGGGGACTTTTCTCAGGAAAAACACACAAACTGCAGAGTAAAAATACAACCAGCCAGACTAGGAGCTAGCCAGCTATACACAGTACAATTTTCATTCTCATTCTTGCTCATCGAGGATCAAGTGGAGGAGCCAAGCCATGACATTCACTATCTGTAGCAAAGCACACACACGCACACACATACATGGCCCGTCTATATAGCCTTGCATACTTTCCTCCGTACAGCAGTGGCGCATTATAGTATGCTTAAGTTGAAAAAACAAGGAGAAACAAATGAAGACTAAGAAATCTGAGAAAAGCCCACATTTCCATACAAAGTATTTCCGCTCCTCAAGACACTCTCGCCTAATTAGGTCGAGTCCATTCCCAAGGATGTTCCAAGACTCGGAAAGACCAATGAAACCGTCACACCGTCCACACGTTACCGGCGGACTTATCAGTGGATTGCAAAGTCTAAAGAAACTCAAGATTTTTCCCCCCACTACTCGCCATTGTGTACTTGGTCTGCCACTACTGCCACCATGGAGCTGAATGAACTGGGAAATTTAAGTTCCTGAGCCAGTAAAACACACACTATATTGTGACAATTTTAGTCATGGTCCTGGACGATTACTATTCAACTACACGCGTCTCATCTAACGAAGTCAGAGAAACGACAGGGTCTAAAATTGAAATTCTTGCATTCATTTTCAATTTACTCTCCGCCCTCTCTATATACTAACAATTAATCCGCAAAATGACACCACAAGAATACTTATGACTTCGTCTGTCTGGACCTGGACGGAGTTGTTATTTATTAAAAGCATTTCAATTTGAGGACGAGGCGGGAGGAGTGGAGGACGGCAAGAGAGATATGCTCCCAAATGTCACACCTAGGTACTTACAAATCCTCCTCCATTCGCCTCCTCTCAACCCTCATCTCAATATAATTACACAGCCAGCAGCGACTTCCAACTCCATGCACACGTATGCATCTCCAGCGACCTTATTCTTCTATATGTACTTTTACTTGCTCAGCCATACTCCAAATAATTCATATAGGTATATATATACATAGACATTTTATTTGGGTTAGAATCAAGGAATTTCGATGAGCTTCAAAGCTTCTTGTCTTCAGTCAGACGGCGTAGCCCGAGTACAAAAGTAACAATAAAATACAGGCTATCAGTACACACAGTATGAGCATTTCCCGTCCAACAGTGTGGTATTAGCATAGAAAATTCGTTATTTAAATAACCTCTCTAGACCCGATGCTCGCTCAGATCCACGTCCATAAATAGCACTGCTGGAGCCACAATATTGCAAATTCATGATGCTCTTAGGTTTGAAAAATCACTCGTTTGGACCCACAAAACTGTTTAAACAAATCAGTGCAATCTATGTCCACATTCCAGCTTGTGCTTTCTCTATCCCTAAAGCTTGACTGCCCGTACAGAGAGATCGACACGAGCAGTACATACATATGTACATACATATTACATACATACCCATATATGTGTTTTAACTCTGCCCTTGAAACTGTCCTCTCCCTTCTGCCCAAGTTTGTATGAGAATTCAACTCTCACTGTAAGTACTACGTGTGTATAGCTGGTGTTAGAGGCCCTGTTGGAAATCAAAAAGGATTATTTCATACCCTAGCCTAGCTAGATGAAAATGTTAGATTTTCATGGAACATGAAAGTCTTCTATAATATGTGCTCAAGGCATCAGCGACTCAAAGCAGCAGCATCAAGCTCTAGCAAAGAAATATATTTCCCGAAAATTCCCCATCATATTCTATGGGCATAGCGACAGAGAGCGAGAGAGAGAGAGAGAGAGAGAGCGAAAGAGAGAGAGAGAGAGAGATCTAAATTTGAATTTCAAGTGGAGATATACATGAAGATATTACTTGAGAACAGGTCATCGTGAATGTATTTGCTCTGAAAATGTTATTTCACTCTGATGTAAGTTGACTACACAAGCAGACGACGAGACTGTACAACACAGACGAGTCACTCAATGCATTACTCGCAAAAGAGACGAAGAAGGATCTTCTCTCAACACACCACCAAACACACACACACACACACAACCCACAAAATCTAGGAATATATAAAGTAAAACCAAGACCAAAACCAGGCAGTAGTCATGGAAGAGCCGCTCTCTCCATCTCCCTCTCAACACCATTTACATTCAAATGTACAGATCTGTCATAACTATGTAGAGGAAGAGGGAGTGAAAACGAATGTAATCATAAGTAGGTACATATCATGTCATCATAAGGCAACTTTTGAATCTTTTGAGGCATTTCCAAAAACCAGGTAGTTTTCATATTCCAAAAAAAAATCACATTCACATGCACTGCACTACTGTCTTCCCTCCCCTGTCACACTCACCCATAATATACACGAAACCACTCAAAAAAAGTAGGTAGGTAGGTGGATGGGTAGGGAGGTATGTGCAAGGAAGAGAGTTTGAGAACGCTCGAGTCATTACAAGTATCGAACGAAGAGAGAGAGAGAGAGAGAGCGAGAACGAAGTAACCATACCAAGAATAAAAATAGAGCTTGAAACGTCGCGTCCTCGTCTATAAGCCCATGGAAAAAACTACATGCTCTACACAATCTACATAGACCGATATATTCCCATTCCCACAACTCATGTTTCCGTCTCTGCCACGATCGTCTATAGATACACACTAACACATCAAGTCCCGAAGTTAAGGCAGCTACACTCTGGACGAACATACACCGAGAGTAGATCGCGAAAACTTTTGTATGAGAAGAGAAAAAAACACATTTCGTCTTTAACTTCATTCATGCAGAATCTTAAACAGTCAAACATACATTTTCTCTCGGATCACAACTTTCATTTTAGCGTTTACACTCCCAGCATTAGCATTATACTCGCAATGGTATTTCCATGTGGATGAGGTAGCTACATATGTAGGCTAGGTAGGTAGGTACATACATATATCTAATATACCTTATGTGGAAACCCACCATTTCAACGGGAGAGTGCACGTTTCCCGAGACATTCTCGTTGAGCTTGGCTAAGATTAAAATACCAACCGGAACCTCAGAGTAATAAATTAAGAAGCTAAGACATTCCACAATGTCAACTCTCAGTAAGAATAATAACCGTAAGATTACAATAGATTGTAATTTTTCCAGAAAAAAAAATGTATAAAAGAAAGGAACACATTCACGTCTACGAGGGAGAACTTAGCAGTCGTACTGGGAGTATTTACGTAATTACAGATCAAATTAGAACACTTGTACAAATAAATCAAATTTCAATTGGATTTCCGGTTGTGAATAATTTCTGTACAGGGTCGAGTACGAACAGCCAGATACGTATGTATGTAGATGGGCACATAGGTAGGTCCATTACTATGCATGTCGTGCAGAATCTTGTGCGGAAACATTATTTGGTTGCCTGGATAAAAAGGACGATAATTTTTGAAGGTAGCTACGAGTGTGTAAAATCCTTTCCGGTGAAAATGTTTCTTCTGTACTTCATTCAAAAGAACAGTGCAGACTCGAAGTGGGGAAGGAAGGGCATAAAGGAGATTCAGTTTAGCTATCTCAAGTCTCCTTGTCTGTGAATCCACCCTCGCTCCATGCACACCAGTAGTGCTATAGGGCAATGCAGAGAGCTGTAGAGTTAAATGAGGCTATCTTAGAAGTTCCTATAAGGGCTGGACTGCCACTAGGCGCATCTTCCCATACAAAGTAAGACTAGTAGCAGGAGTGTGCACGTCTATGGGAGACTCGGCCGTCTTAAGTTCTTCACACTATTTGCGTCTAACTGGGAATTTACATATGTAGTTTGGTCTGGAGAGTGATGTAGATTGAGAACACGTATGAGCGTCTACTGTTCTTCCGCCCTCCACTTGATTCAACCAAGAGGGAACCGCCGACCCGGAGGAAATATTCCTTATGCGGGAAGGATGAGATGAAAATGGGACGTAGGAGGCGTGGAGGGACTCGGGCCTTAGAAGATACATACGCACAGCGTCTCCCAGTGGCTACCTCACAAGTATGTAGAACTGTTACTCCTGGAAGAAATCCGCGTGAAATATTCATCTCTTCAACGCTTGCATCCTCTTGCCATATGCCAGACTCCTTGTGCACATTGAGATGAGAAGCGATGGGGAAAATATAGAGAGAAAGAGAAAAGAAAGAGCTCTGTGTTCGGCTACTCCTGAGAAGTCGGAGGGAAATGATGAGGAGACGGACGAAGACGTAGACGAGGCCGTTAGTCGACTGGTTAGGGAAGAGTAGGGCGGAATGGTGTGTTGGAGTGGTTGGGAAGTTAGTTGGAATCCTTCCTTGCTTTCCCACCTACCCATCGACCGTTTTACATATTATTATGTAGCTCGTCTAGCCAGTCTCCCTGCACCCGCAGTCAGGAGGATCTGAGGAGACAGTAAGATGCAAACTATGATCAATACCTTTTCTGCTCCTTTTCCAATTACCGTCAGAAGCTAGAACTCCCATATGAATCTCCATGCATACATCATCGCTATCAGAGCCATTTTCCATATCCAATGAGTATCCTCGAACCAATAGGAAAAGTAAGTTGGAGTCCTTAAACCCAAAACTATCTGACTGTCTTCCAGAACTACCTCCGCATGTGGACTGGAATGGAAGTGGATAGTCAAAACCTAAGCAGATCTCCCGACTTAACATGGAAACTGCCGTGTTCACTCTTTCCCAATGCATCCCGCCGACTCAAGCAGAGCGCCCACCACACTACTTTTACATCTTTTCACTCTGTATGTCTGTATGATCTGTTTTATGATCATTCAAGAAGACTTACTCCAAGCTCCTAGCTTATTACTAGCATGATACTTCCACAACTTGTACTCCACCAAAACTTACTACTTTTTCCATGTCTCCATTCTATCTCTTACGTGTACGGCCTTCCCTTAAGTTCCCTCCACATTTGCATAGACTACAAGAGCCAGAGAGCCCCAGCCTTCCTTCCTTCCCATCATTCTGCAAGGACTCACTCCAGCGCCTTATCACAACCTCAGCACGTAAGCCACGGACTGGTAGGCAGGGAAGGAGGCAGAGAGCTACACACAGTGTCCCACCACATCACGATATAACCATCTCCCGACAGTCTCTTGTACCCTGGGTATATTTATATTATATATAGACCCATCGCAGGGAAGGACTGGCATTATATATGCCCTCCATTATTGCCCAAAACCCTGTGCAAATTTACCCAGAAACTTCACTACCTTCCGCATAACTTACAGCTTTCATTATTTGGAACAATACTAAAGGGATTACTTTAACTGCAACTCCAAAACTTATGATCATGTGCATACAGATAAACCACTACAGCCCATAATGGCCTGTCCTCTAGGCTCTAAATAATGTCTCCTAATACTAATAATAATAGTGGCATACTCAAACTTACTTTCATCTTATTCCAAAGTAAATAATACGTAGCCCAGCCAGCCTCCGCACACTCACACACACACACACACTTCTCTCTCAACTAAACAATAGAGAGCCCTTTCCTCATCCTTTATTTCCTCCTCTATCTCTTGTTTTTATAGTACGATCATAAATAATTGTTATCATTTCCAATAGAGAAGAGCAACAAAAAAATTTCATTCCCCCACTACTAATGTGTACATCCACATACTCCAGCAGATCCAGCACGTCCCACACTCTCCCATATAAAATCCACTTGAAACCTCCCAGCCAACCGCACCATTACATACATGAGCCTAAGGAGGGAAATTCTGTACGAGCATCCGAGCTGTAGGTACATGGACTTGGGAGAGAGCTTGCGGTAAGCTCCATATGAGGAGACGTTCACGGTAATGGAGAATTCTTCCTTGGATTACACGCATACATTCTAAAATAGGCAACCCAATTTTATTTTTTCACTCATTATTCTGGAGTTGAATGATGGGACGTAAAAGTGCGAAGAAAAGACATATTTTAATTAGCAGAATCAGAGATGGAAATACGAAGGCAATTATTTTTTTTCCCTTTTTTTTGCAATAAAAAGTCTCAGGAAAGCCGTGAACATAAAATTACCTATGAATCAAATAGAAAGGGAAACTACGAGTAGAATTTTAATTGATTTCCACGCAATAAGTTTTTGGGCGACCATTAAAGTGAGATGAGAATTCAAGTAAAGATTATCTGCTGAACTTCAAATGTATTGCTTTGAATAGTTTAGACAGACAAACAGAGGAAGGAGAAAGAGAGAGAGAGAAGAAGAAGAACATTCATGGCAGACGCGACAGCCGGCAGAGCCAGTAGTAAGTATAACTATACAATCAAGTGAAATCCAACCCATTTCACTGAAGCATTTCAAGAAAGTTCTCCCGTCGACGGACTCCGTTTATACAGCCCATTCCGAGAAAAGAAGAAGGAGGAAAAAAAAAAAGAAAAAGAAAAAAGTATTTCAACATTCTTCTTTTCATTTACCAACCCAGAAAGATACGCACATTGGGGATGTTGAACGCGATAGAACAAAAAAAAAATAGGAGGAGAAGAACGACGAAGACGAAAAATAACCGAGAGAAAGTCCAGAAAAAATCCCGAAAGCAATTTAGCACACATTAAGGAAACTTATCGTGAATTTCCAGCATTCACAATCTTCACCAAATATGTACAGTCCACACATACCAACTTCCCCGAGCAGTCCAACAGAACTACTCCTACGTTAATTTTATATCCTATAGAACGTTTATAAATCGAATCCCTCCTTTGACAATGTCTCCGAGTCGCCCTTTGAAATTCCTCGGATTTCCACGACGCTCTCTCTTTCCCTCACAGAACTACATACATGGATGCAGCCACAGAACGGGAGGAAAAAGTAAGTTATGATCAACGAAATGAATGGTTTCCCAACATTTCCCAGTCATTCAAGATGCATGCCATCGTCAATAAAGATACGTCCTGTCACGTTAATGACGATAAGCTCAATATACTACACCCTAATCCCTTCGGAGTACTAACTGACTATGAGAGACAAAGATTTTCACCTATGTACCACTCACCCAAGTGTCTAGGTATCTCAGGGAAGCCGCGGAAGACGGGCCAGTCCCTCCACGAGTGGTATTAGTAGGCTACTTCATCTCCTCCACACACACACGAAATTACAGATACGTCCATTGCCTCCAGAATTACATCCTCTTTCATGCAGAGATACACCCGTCTACCGAGTCACATGAGCTACCCGCACCGGTCCCTTCATATCGTTTCCTTGTTTACGACTTGAATATAAATGGATGTAAACAAGATGACAAGACAGTAATGCATCCCTATGCCACTCATGAGTGTCTTCAATGAAACAGTAAAACTCCGTATAGGCATCACCAACTGGGAGAGGTGCTCTCTCGTCTCTTCGGATGGAACAAGTAGAGGGAACGGAAGTCATCTCCAGAGTCTGTCTGTATACATATAGCTCCATCCATACAGATCCACGCTACATTACTCATTTAATTTTGCTTATGTACTTTGAGAGAGTCTTCAAATCGAGAGACAGTGTGTGTGTGTACATATATCATCTATAGAGAATAGAGAGCTTTTCATCCTCCGCCTACTATAAAGTGTGGCAAAGGAATTTATACTGTACATCAAATGAATGCTTTTGTCCCTTTCTCATTTCGGGGCGACCAACCTATAAATAGGAAATAAGTAGACGGTTCCATCCACTTCTCCACAATCATAACTTTAACGTGACACACAATGTGCACTGTATTTTTCCAGCTTTACAACAACACTGAATTTTCCAACCATTCCAACACATACATGCATAGCTCACTCTCTCTCTCTCTCTCTCTATAAGTACCGCCTACAAGTATGAAAATAACCCAGCATTACTCCTAACACCCTGCAATAACTGAGCATACTTGCCAATACACTCGCACACAGATACTAGGCAGATACACCCAGTCACTTGTCCCGAAATTTTATGCCCACACGCTCAAAATGAAAATACTAGCTGACTCATATTGCTAATGTCAAGGCAATGTAATATGTACTAACCGTCACCATTGAATATCAGAGTCTTAAGATGTTTACTCAACTAATATATGTAGGTATGTGTATACATACTTACATATACAATACTTTCCAGGATTGAGAACTTGAGCCATTTTTATGGCCTATAGTGGAGAAGTGAAATGCTGAAAATAAATATAAAGTTCTTGAACTGAACTATTGTGTTACACATTGGAAATGTGGAGAGTGTTTTAAATAAAACGTATCTGTATCGTCTCTAATTTTGACATGGTTTCCTAATTTACGCATGAACAATCACGTTCTGCAAATATATACACCAATATACACAATTATTTATACTACCTCACACTCAAGCCAAGAACTGGCTCTCGTGGACCAACTCCGTCCTATTTTGAGCAAATCACTTACTAAAGTTCAAAAGGACATTACTGTGCTCAACATTTGCGGCAGCTATGCCTCTTCCAATGTATAGGAATGTCATAGACAGTCATAGGCATGTAGCTAGTCAGGACAGGAGCCAGGATCGGTGGTACTTATCTAGAAACTATTGCAGTAGTCACTTGCTGGAGATGAGAGCTATCCAAGTATTAAGTAAGCAGAAAATATATAGGTTTCTTTCTTAATGTGACCTAGATCTAGATACTTTGTCGGAATTAAGTTATACTCTCATTCTCAGAATGCACAATACTATAGCCCGGTATGCACTAATGTTCGCAACAAATTCCTCAAATCTGCAGCCCTATAATACGCTCCTGACCCTTCTCTCCTGGCGATGTTCCTCCATACTACGGCACTACAAAAGGCCCACAGAAAATGGAACTTGTCCACGGGAAGGGCCATGCGCCATTCAACTAATAAAATCAACTAATCGTAAGTCAACGAGGAATTTTTCGACAGTATCTACTGAACCCGAATGATTCCCTTTAATTATCCCTCTTTACACAAACATGCGGAAAGTTCAGGTCCAAAAGTACACAGAGTACATCTACTTCCCCGGCTTATTTATTAGCATGCATTTTACAGCCTGTCCATTAGTCTATACCTAAGCCTCCTCTCCCGGATTCCTGGATTCTACAAATTTCCCCCTTTCATTCAACGAGCAACTCCGTCGTCAGAGGCTACAGGTAACCTTTTCCTCATCATGAACTTCTAAATCCAAAAATCCCTAGCAGCTGCATATTATGCCGAGTAAAAGCCCGTGAATAGACTCATGCTTTATTCATTATAATTATTTGACCCAGTCAAGGCTCAATTTATCCTTCCGCTCTGCTAACACAATCTAGGGATTCTCCAAGCTCTTCAGTGCTTGAGCTAATCTGAACATTCTGGATTAACATTTTTTCCTGAACATATGCATATTATTAAGCTGGAGGGCGCAGTGATGAATTTTCCTGCACATAATTATTCATTCAAGTTTAAAAATAGTCTGCCAATTAATTGCTCATGTTAATTAGACCCATCCTACATTGGCAACTGGCACTCCTGCTCTGCCAATAATTGATGTATGTAGGTAGGGAAGGGATATACACTTTCAAATTAATCCGTAAGAACTGATGACTTAAGAAACAATAAAAATCCTCGTTTAATTTTCTCAACACTGCCAACGACCCACAAGTTGGGGCACATAACCATGGAGAGTATATACAGCTATACGAAGAAACTATATGCATATACCGTGGGACCTAATTATATGGGCCCCATCCGTATAATATGCCCATGTGTGGTTCCATGAGCGCTGGTCTACTGGCAACCCTCCGCTTTTCTCCCCACAAAATCAACTTATTTCCTCCAGTAATAATGCATACTGGCTAAAGTCTCTTGTTAGAGGAAGCTTAAGAGCCTTCTATGCGTACATAGGGAAGGGAAAGAAGATCTCTTGGAGGTTCTCAAGTACACTTCATAGACGACTTCAGACGAACTCTAGGATAGGACTCAACTTTGCATTGTTATTGCTCATTTTCGCTGTACGTTCCAGCTCAAAGGGATTCAAGATGAAGGTGGAGGGGAGCTCCCAACACTTCCCTAAAATATCGTTAAAAAAACCACATTCAAATCACAATCTTGGCACACCTCTCCGACTACCAAATTACTTAACGCTCAATAAATCCGTTAAATCATCACGAGACGAGAGTGGACTGAGAAACCAACGAGAGAAGAAAAAAAACCCAACTTGATTCATGTATCTTACAAGAAATTAAGTGAGGCTAGGTCTACAAAACAAGTCTCAGGACATTCTTTCTTCCACAGCAATATTTTATACAAGGACCACTAATCCCTTTAGTCAATGTCGAGTACGCGTACACCGAAAATCAGGAATTAGAAAAACCCAAAAGGTATCATGGGGAACGAAGGAGCCAACCAACCAACCAAGAGTGACTAAATTGGTATCTGTTTTAGGAAAGATAGGAAAAAGGAAATCCGGCAAGAACTTTGGGGGATTTTCTGCCTTATTCTCGCTAGTTATTTCATTAAATAAAGGAGTCGATTCAGAAAAGTTAAGGAGTATACGTATTTGATAGGGCTCCATGTCCACCGCCGTCCTCCAACGTTGATGCGGGTCAATAGACGATTTTATCTTACTGGTTAGACATAAAGCACCACATTGTTTTCCAAGATTCTGCACCAATAGCACAACTTTCCTCAATTACTGGCAACTAAACTCTTCAACAAAAATAAATCTTATAAAACTCCAATAAACTAAAACCAGGTTAATTTAATCAGCTAATTATACAAGAAATATATCAGTGGAAAAGCCATTAAAGGAATATACCCACGAACCGAGGTGGGGAGGTACATACCATAAATCCAGAGCAGATCATAACTCATGTTCCTACCTATTTGTATAGGCGTTCTAAAATTCTATTCTTAAGCTAAATAGCGATTCCTTAATCATTCTAATTTTTGAAAAATTCCAACATAATTCACTAACAGAGGAAATGTATTCAAGGGCCCAGCAACAATGTAGCAAGGCATATAAAATCAAAATCAAAATCATGTACAGAACAAGACAAAAAGGAAAAAAAAGCTGAACAAAGTACTCATTCACAGCTTAGGGATAAAAACATGAAACGCTTGAACTTTGAATTTATTTTTCCAGTATATCTGCAGACAGGCTGAATGTGGGTTGGTGGGGGTAGTAAGTCATAGCTTATAAGCCGACCAACAACACTACACACACACACACAAGTACAGACATACAAGATACAACCAACCACATGTGTCTTATGCAAAAGTTCGTTGAAGGAACAGAGAACAGACCCCTGTAAACATGGACCTGAGAAAATAATGTACAACTCGTAAACTGTACAAACATAGTCATGTCTGTAGGCCGTATAGGAAGCCAGACATTTTCTTTTTCTAAGTCTATACTAATGTTTTCATAACTGTACACACTGAACGGCATGAAATCCTGCAAAAAATCAAATAGTAATAAATGCTTGGCTTGGGTACACATTTGGGTAATGTATAAAGTAATCACTAATCATTTTTATTCCTTTTACTGACACGCATTTAATTATGTATGAATGGAATGCGAGAGTCTTGAGATGAAATACACACATCATAGCTCACGTACTAAAATCCATATATAATTAAATCTAAGCCATAAACTAATTGCAAATAATTTGCGTCTTAGACTCTTAGACTCAGATTTTTTTCCTAGATTACAGATAAACGTCTCTAACTTCCTCTGTGACCAGAAAATAACGTTGAATTTATTACAGGAATCTATTAAACTGAAAATGTCGACGAGCCGACGCAAACAAGGGATTGGAGATTAAGAATGTAGAAGGCATAAAATGATTACGATCGGATTCATATAAATCAATGCTTACTTGGCAATTTATGTGAGTCAGAAAACAACATTTAGAGCTCAAACTGCAAAAATTTCATTTTAGTTTTGTGGGAAAGGACAAAAATGAGACAAACTATATTTTTTTTTCATGTTTTGATATTTTATGCTTGGACAAGCATTGCAATCGGGAAGAAAAAGTTAAAGATAAGTTAGTAGTGTAGCTTAATAGTCCCATGGGGACCACATAGACGGTGATGACCAAGTTATGAGTGTATGCCTCTAACTCTTAAGTGCATGGCCAGGCATGAGCCAGTCTGTGTAGGTACGTACATACGTTCACTCCATGACACACTGCACTATAGGAGCATTGCAACATCTTTCGGTCATGATCAAGCGTAGACTCGGCATTAAAAATTGACAACAGTGTTTAATTAAAGCTCTCTTTTACTATGACGCTGGTCTGCGAGAGTGGGTATGAGGTCATAACGAGTTGAACCTCACATATGATGCTTTTTAAGAGCTCAGAAGCTCCGACACCCCCACGACGATAACTTGAGTAAATAAATCCAAATATGAAATACAAGAAACAAAACCTTCGATTTCACTCTGCAGGAAATCTTCAACACCCCCAACAACTAGATTTTTGTCTCTGGTCTACTCTTAAATAATAACCAGCACTGCTTTGCTCAAGGCAAAGGAAAAAAAAAGGACCCACCGACCCATTTGCGGACATTTCCAACGTCTGGCTTCTTCTTGTGATCTCTTTCTCTCTCTTGCTTGCTTGACTCTCTACTTGCAAGTTTCAAAATAAAATCCTCATGCTTGACTCTTCAAGTCGTCTGGGGTTACTTACTTTAAGTTCACATCATTTACCAGCTGGGGTGACTGGAATCAAATGACCACAAGGAAACTGTTTCAGGAGTGGCCTGTTGATTTTTTTGTCCTCTCAACCAATCCATCTCCCACCGATGGATCTTCCAGCCATCCTCACACAGACCCAACTACCCAAGACAGCCGAGGACATGCCTATACGTATATCCACCACTGTAGCTCTCCTATATACATATACATATATACTTGTAGAGAATGCCCACTACGCCCTATCCAGCCAGACTAGTGAGGACGTAATGGTAGTTGTAGTCAGTGTGTGTGTGCTCTGTGCGCTCACTCAAAATATCCACCCAACATTGTTTCTATATTGATTCCAGATACGAATAGGAGAACCCAATTATGTGTACAAGTTCCAATACGAAAAATATTATGTTCAATCCGTACTATGTCTAGGTGGGTATATGGACTATGGACGAGCCTTCGTGTACATTTTATGTTTGTTTATAGTAGTAGTCCAGGAAGGGTAGTAGATGGACCAGGAGAGGAATATATGTATACCGTCCACTCCACGTATGTACATCAATCCCTACCTACGTCTCCCTTCGTCCAAAAGATCTATAAGCCGAGGTGTTTACAGGAGCCGTGCATTGTAGGGAAGAAAATTTTGAGTTAATGCATATATGGGTGTGTTCTAACTATCATCTCTCATTCGCTCATTTGAGCATTTCTAGTTGCAACATTTGGTTGGACCATTCATTAAGTTATTACTACTTGATGTGCATCAAGCCACCAAGGCACATCAGTCCTGTGTGCACTATTAAACTACGGTGAGTCAAACTTTTTCCGCATTATACAAGTTCCTTGGTGGAATGAACCAAGTCGAGAGAGAGAGAGAGAGACAGAGAGCAACCACGCAAGCAAAGTCTATCAAGAGACGTAAAATACATGGTTGTGTCTCATTCGACCGTCCATGTATCTGCTAATCGATAATACCATCTCGTCAGGGCATAATAATCATCATAGTCTACATGATCTGCTCACATTTGGACGTTCCAAGCCCAGAGATAGTGAATTTTGTCTCTTATTATTTTATTTTCACATCATCGTTCATAGTTGTAGCCGTATTTCCTCCTTCACTCCCGTGAGTGTGTGTGTGTGTCTCTCTCTCTGTTCCTCCTGGCTGGCCGTCGTGGTGTGCATGTGTGAGAGAGAGAGAGTGTGTGTGTGAAATCATCGACAATATATTATGTGCTTTTAGTTTAATTTCTCCTCATTTCACCAGTCAACAGTCATTACCAAGGCATACTCACGTACTACGATCGACGGAACTACGAAACGTTATCAAAAGTTGAGGTTAGTTCAATTGGTGAATCCGTGAGAAGATCAACTGTTAGTTGGGTCACTGCAGTTACGTTGATTCCACTTCCTCCTTCATTTCCTATCAACCGGTATAAATCCCAGTTCACATCTGTTTTACGGCTGTTACTCTAAGTCAACTTGGAGCGCAACTCTCAAACGCTCACCCTCTCTCTCTCTCTCTCTCCCTGTATTCGGTCTTCTTCGAGGATTCCATTCCAACGGACGAAGGAACGAATTGAGAGTAAAAAAAAAATGGTGCTATTTCTTCTAGTGCTACATTCCTGAGTCATAATACTCTAAGTTCGCAACACAGTTACCAATGCGATCAGCATGAGTTTATCCTTATCACTAAACTAAAAGTTGCGGGATCTCCACGAGACTTGACACACACACACACACACACACACACACACACAACTCTCCTTCAAAATGGAGCAAGGAGCAAGGAAAAGCTACCTACGATCTGGGAACGTTCCTTCGTCGTCATGTTTGTATATCTATAGGTATGTTCTGTGCCAATCTATATAGAGTCACGACGTTTTGCTAAAGACTCAGGCTGGGGGTTCCATTCTTCATTGGTTATTCCATCATCATTTCCTACAAGTAAAACTAACTCAATCTGTCGGAGCAATTTACTAAGCGAAAATCACGACTTGAAGGTACACTCAATCACCTCAAAAAGTATTTTAATGCATAGAAAAAGACAGGGATTCTAAATTCCATGGATTCCACAAGACTGCAATTGAGAGTCTGGTGGAAGGTAGGAGAGAGTTGAAGTCGGGGTCGAAACCCTCCCGTCTGATGATTCTAAATCCCCACGTAGCCTGCCCTGAGTCGAATTCAACAACAAACAACCATTTACCCATTACACTTTTAATTGAGTTAGTCAGGCAAAGGGAAGTAAAAGTTGGCTTGCCTCGACTCTCTCTCTCTCTCTCTCTCACTCCCTGGTCGCCGTTGTCCTGGAGAGAGACAGAGAAATAAGCTAAAATCTACCAACTTTACCGATTATAGGTTCTGCCTCATCTCTTCGTAGAGTTGCCTATTCCTTTAAATCCTATTTTAACCCAATCTCATTGTGTACTTACACTCAGTCAGTCTAGTCATATATGACTTGAACGCGGAAACTTTTAGTTTTCTAGTTTTCCTTCAGATAGAAATTTTAGCCATTCAATTCTTGTGTCGCTCCCTCTCTTTATCCTGACTTCAAGTCTCTCTGCCACTCCGAGAAATTCTTCACGCAAACATACAAAACGAGCCGCAAATAATGGGGCTGCTCTCTCCATGGAGGTGTGTATGCCCACACACACACACACACACTTCCCCAGCTCAAAAACACATAGCAGCCTCCTTGACACTCGAATAAATTTGTTTTTCCCCGTCACAAACCTTTTCGCTTCATTACAATATATTATAACAAAATGTCATGTTATTTGCTGTCTACTCCTGACCAGCCAACAATTCATAGTTTCATAACGTCTCCACACATTTTTCAATTTATTTCTCGGACTCCCACACCGAATTTACGAGCGTCTCCATTAAACACGCCATTCAATATTTTCGGTGACATGTGGGAGAGGCACCTTAGGCACTTCGTCTTCACCCAAACCTATACTCCCTAGCTCAATTCCATATTCATTTTCCAAAGTCTAAAAAACTCTGAAAAACTACTCATGAAAGATGCTGCCAATGCTTTTTGAAGCTACTACACTTCTTAAGCATTTTCTTCAGTTGTGATCCCTATTAAGTAGGAATGAAATCACTATATTGTAAGCTCTTTCAAAGTTAATATGGCAATTGGCTCCCTGGTCGCTACATAAATAACTGGGCATAAAGCATCCAATCAGATATGTATAATAAATAAAATTTTCAAGACCAAAGAACTCAGTTTTCATAGTCAAAGCTAAAACAAATTAACTTCGTTTTCTACATCACAGAAGGAGTGAAGTAAAAAAAAAAGTAACTGGTTAAACTTTAGGAGTATAAAAAGTTGCGATGCAATACACAATTACGTAGCATGAGCGCGAAGGCAGACAGGGAAGAAAGATGCGGTAGTTCGGCAAAATCAAAATTACTTTTTAATCTGCCATTAACGTAGCATTAACGACATTCTTGTCATTAAGAGCAAGTTTATTAGCTAACGAGTAAAAAATTACGGAAATAATCTCCCTCTTGTGCTCTAAATTGGTAGCAATCTTCCATGCCATACTCTGACAATTTACCATGTTTTAAAGAGCCCAAAATAATGTGTCTTCTTAACACAACAAGAAGCCTTTGGTAGACTTTTTAGGTAACTTCCAATTTGAAAGCAAATTCAACCCAAAGTGACAAAAAGAAAAGTTGATTTGAAATTCAATTTGGGTTGTTTGTTTGGGCTGTTGAATATTTATCATCTGTCCTGCAATCCCGCACTCGTAGCAGAGATCTCTCTTGACTGATATGCATATCAGTAGACGACAGGTGGGTAGGTCGGGTCAGTCAGCATTATAATATATGCAGTGGACCTGATGATGAGAGACCTTTCACCCGACCGCCCTTTAGTTTCGGATCTTAAGTTTAAATACAGTGAAATGAGTTGCCCATGAGAAAGACGGACTCGACTCAATCTTTCACTTTTGGGACGTGTTGACTCTGAAATTTTATTTATCGTGAGAGTATCCCAACTAACTAAGGTTGCATGGACGTAGAAACAAAATAAGCATCACCTTGTTAATGTGCAAATGTAAAAGATGTTTTCACTTCAACCTTTGATAATTAATGAAACCTAGATCTTGTCGTCTAAAGGAGCTTACGGTTTCCGGGAGCTTAACCCCTTGCACACAATCTAGGTTCCTGTTATGCTTTATGAGTTTTAATCCAGTAAACTTATACGGCTTCATTACTACACTGACACTGCACTGCACTGGGAATGAACACAGTCTCGGAATGAGTAATGTTTCCTTCACTGGCCAGAGTGCATAGTAGTAAAAATATCTAAAGTCCGCAAAGTTATACCTACACAAAATATGTAGGTAGGTAGGTAGGTACGCTCAAACAGCTCAAGAGAAGAGCGAGGAAGGGAAGGAGGGAAGGAAAGGAAAGACTGAAGGAATGCCAAAGTCAAAAGTACCTACCTAATCTGACTTAGTCTAAGTAGGCCGCCTACAGTTAATTTGAAGCTGATAAAATCCTTTATACTTTGTGTATAGTCCACACTACCATATTTGTGCAAATATCAATACAAATATGGCTAGTGTTTGCGTAGTAGGAAAGTATCCTTGGTATATATAGGTATATATTTATACACTATACTTACTTTCCAGTTTGTCAGCTCAATCTTTGAGCTTGATTTTATTCCATAAATGATTCAATAGGATATACCTACCTAAGCATAGTCACCAGCTCACAGTTCACTGTCAGCAACTATTTCGTGGGAGCCAACAAATTCCCAATTAGCTGTCACCTGTCACACTTGAAAAGATGAGATAATTCTTTTAAAAATAAATTGTTGTAGCGGGCTGAGTAGAAAGTTGGAGTAGTGCTTGGAATTCCTATGGTCGTAATTTAAGAGGAAAGAGAGAGAGACGTACAGAGAGAGAGAGAGAGAGAGGCAGCAGGAGCCCTGTAAATGTCATTTAATTAATTACTCAAATTAAACTTTCCACCTTTCAACAACCTTTGATCTTTATTATTCATCTTCATCCATCGTCATCATCATTTATTTCATACACTTGTGGAGGCTTTTGAAAATCTTTTAATGACCCGTAGACTCAATTTTGCGTGTGTCCAAATGGGAATCACAGATGCTTCCTATTTATTCCAAAGAGAGTCTGTCGTCGCCGTCCTATGCTTTTTCGACGCCATTCTCAAGTACGTACCTCAAAACTTGAGCTTATTACACAGTAAATACAAAAGTGAATATTTAATATTCACTCATTTATGGGGTCGGACGTCCCCGCCTCTGCTCATTTTCCCATGTCTTTCTTATAGGAACAAAGAGGGCTTCGCCGAGGGGAGGCCTACGTCCGGGAAAAGGCAGTGTGCCGCTTACGTGGAAATACAAATAAATTCCACAAGTAAAAATAACATTAGCGGATAATGGTAATCATTATCATCATCATAACCGCACAATAAGGAGCGATAGAAGTAAAACATTCTCGGCACAATATAATATGTATAGACAAAATAACTTGACCCATTATATCAAATTAGACTAAACGGTGGCGTACGGTCCCATTACTTGTAGTAGTAGGGACCAAGACTGAAATCTTCCTGGGTGCTTCACAGTGTAAAATCCGATGGACATTTACACAACAATCTTAATGTGAAGATATGCTTGGGAGCCTCCATTCAAAATTTACATGGATGGCGTCCCAGACTATCATAGATAATAATACGGAATCTTCGTATTCTTATCGTATACACTGAGCACACTTTGAAGCACACACAATACGAAGGGATGTGATAGGGCAAGCAGAGCACTTTAGAAAAAATTCCAGTGGGGGCCATAGATTTTTTTCTAAATAAACCTTACTGGAGGTCGTTTGCGCCTTTTGAACCAGACACATCTCCTAGCTTCTAACTGTGATAGCTGGGTTTATCGAATAAAAAAAAGTTAATTCATATAATAGTGCAAAATCTCCATTTTCGCTTCACAACTATGTACAGCAGATTATGTGACTTGAATGTTCTAGGAAATAGGTACATTGTAGGAATAGGAAGATGGTCATACCGTCTGTAAAATGAAACTTGAACCACGTAGCAAACTAATGTCCCAAGTAGAGACTAAGTAAAAAAATTATCCATGAAAGATATAATTACTTCGTTGATTTGATAAACGTTTCAATCCATAAATCACATAATTAGAGCATATTTCTGCTCCAATATCTCATTTTCTACTTTTTGGATCGATGCTAGGAAAACAAATAAAAAGAGCCGAAGCGAAGGAAAGAAGGAACTACTCGGATAATCCTTTTTCTTGGGATAATTTCTGACAAGAAAGCTCATTTTCACAGCTCACTAACTAAGGATGATAGGTTGGTGGTCTATATTATGTTACATTAAATATATATATATATAGACAGGAACTTCTTTATATGGTGGTTAAGCTTATGTTAGCACAGCACGAATGCAGTCTAGAGTCATAAATAAATTTTCTTTAATGTTCATGCTTTGTTTGGGCTGGAGGCAAAGGGAAGGGAGAGAGAGAGCTGGGATAGGAGTCGATGGTTAGATAGGATGCCAATTTGAACTCACTCGCTTTCTGGAGAATTTCCCTTTCTTTGCTGGAGCATCTTTTTGGTATCTATCATTTCTTCCTCTCTGTTCTTTCTACCCGTGTTTGTAAAAATCCCTCGCTCCTCTGTCTCTCTCCCTGTCTAGTCAATCTCTGAACAAGGGAGGGTAGGACTGTATCTGTGTATGCCATGTATATGGAGAATTTAGATGATAAAATCAGCAATCAACTGATTGACTCGTAAAGTAAAAGAGTGAAAACAAAGACATAGGCAACAGGGATTTCTGTAGCCTTTGACCTGATCTTGAGAGGATGTTCAAGTGATTCAAGTCAGCACGCACTCCGGTTTGCATTTTTCTCGGACCCGCATTTATTGGTAAGAGATTTGTACGTACACAAACGTCAAGTCAATTCTCATGAAGTCTTAAATCAACAGCATGTATACAAAGAACATGATGCGAAGCAAGTAAATAGAGGTAATCCTCTGCCAGGAAGCCACTAAATAAATAGGCATGCTGGAAGGTCTACTGTCGGAGCGCTCCGCGGTCGACGTTCTCGCCGAAGAGTCGGCAAAAATTCTCCGTCCAAAATCTTTACAGTCAGGGAAGGCAAAGGAAGAAGAAAAAAAAGATGTAGTGATGGAAGGCTACAAGACGCGTCTCGTCTCTCCTCTTCCCACTCTTGGGTATCTAACAGAATTTCAAAGTTCAAAACCTCCAGAACCAATTCTATTGGACCGCGAGGAAGAATCAGCAAAGGAATAACTCTAATTTTTTCTTCAATGTCCGTCTGCTCCAAATACAAAACCACCCATGCCATGTGCCTAGTAATGTCAGCAACTATATCCAGTTCATCCTACTTTTACACTTGCGCTTCCCTCCAGCACTTCTCCCGTCTCTCTCTCTTCTCTCCGTATATATAATTATATTGCAAAACAGAAGAAGTATGGGAAGTCTACAAGGAAATACAATCTATACGCTCACCAATAATGCCTAAAGGAAATCGAAACCTATTCCTAGGAAAAGTGAACTTGAAGTAAATACATTACCACAGGATGGATAAGAAAGAGAAGGCGTTTGTTTCAGGATGCCAATCCGAATCCAGCCCAGTCTCGTTCGGTCATGCATGACTGGAGTAAAATGATGAGACTGGACCTGACTTCCAAAGCCGAGAAGTTCCATGTTCTATTTGATGAAACCTCGTCTGCTCCCATACGTGCCTTCTCAAGCTAAGTACCCGCTTTTATCACACAAACTGAGAATAAAAACCCTTCCCCGCTCCTTTCCCATCCAATATTTTCAATGTTTCCTGTCTTTTCTTCTAAATGTTTCGAATCCAAGCCGAGAAAATTTTCGCTGTCATTGCGTAAACACACTCAACTCCTACGCAAACACACACACACACACACACATACCCCCACACTCACACACACATCTGTAACAAATACATCCCGTGCAGTCCTATACAACTTGCACTCCGTCCCACTACATGTACAACTGCAGTGACGACCGTCCTTCTAACTTTCTAAATCTAAAAATTAATCGCCACAAAAATCTCCCAACGACACACACACACACACTGGCATGGTTTCATGAGAGCTAAAAATGGATGCGACTTAAAATTCTTGACTACTCTTTTGTCCTCGTATAAAACCCGTCTATTTAATTTCATTCCTATTACTGTCTTCCTGTAAAACACTCTTCCGTGAGGAGCTCGACGGGACAAAAACAGAGTAATCCACAGTACATTTGTCCAAATAGCCTTTTTATGAGACGTTCCAGAAAGCCTAATTGAGTCCCAGCTCACCGATAATGATAATCTATAAATACGTTGAAAATGCTTGTAATAATCTCGACTAGTAACTCTGGCAAAACTAAACCGAAGCAGTAGATCATGATTCATGAATGGCAGACAGACAGCCTTTCCTTCCTCCCAGCTCTTCGTGCACTTCCACAGTCCTACCTCCTACCTTACCTCCCTCCTTACCTACCAACCTACCTACCTAACCGTAGACAGGTCGAGGAGCTGGATTCTACGGGAATATTTGGGAAGGCTGTATTTGTATATATACATGGTTGATATGACTCAAGTCTAAGGAAATGCTATTGGATCTTTTGAGTAGGTATATACTGAACAAGCGAGTGTTTCATCCGCTCCGAAATGATTTCGGACATCCTGTACTGTAATGTTTTCTTATGAACAACTTTTTCATCTTCTCCCCTTTGGACTCTCTCTCTTGGCTCGACTACACTTGAGTCTATTCTCTCCACATTTGAGATGCATCTGGACGTGGACGTGTGTGATCCCTCCATGTATACCCCGACATGTAGAACGTAACTAACGTAAGTCAATTTGGCCTCCACACGGATATGTACGGACAGATAATAAATGTGGATGCATGTGCAGAGCAGAGGCATCCTTGGTACATATCATTAAAATATTTTTTCCTCCGCCTTTAGTAGGAGAAAAGAGAGCACATGCTGCCACTAAAATACCAGAAGCCTTCGGAATCTTACGGGTGATGATGGCACACCATACAAACATGAATCTCTCTCTCTCTCTGTCTGTCGACTCCAAGACATACCTACATACATACAAGCGACGGGGATTGCATGGGAAAACCGTGGAGCCTACACACAGACAATGAGACCAGGACAGGAGGCGATATACACGGAGTGAGTGAGTAAAGATAATTTTCTTCAGTTACATCACGAGAAAGACAAGCCAGTAGATTTACTTCTTCGTGTCTGTGTTCCACATAGGCGGCTGTTCCACTCTTCCTGGCTTCCCCTGACTCGATTCTCTTCGCTTTGGTCCAAGAAATCAAACCTTTTTTGACTTCTACCTACCCTGTCTGTCTTGTCTTCCCTGGCTCTCCTTCCCAGCCTCTCGGGCTGGAATATGAGGAGCGATGCTAACTAAATCCAACGGCAAGGAAGGATGACTGTGAGCAATGTGTGTATGTGTGGACGAGAGAGATGAAGATGAGAGAAGAAACGAAGACGAAGGAATACGTAATAGAGAGAGAGAGAAGAGCGTCTGCACTCCTCCTGTATGCCTCCCCAGCCTGAAGATGAGGAAAGAGGATATGTGCTAGGAGATGTGTATATGTTTTTGAAGGGCTTTATAGGGTGACTGTGCAGGTCGGAGAAGCTACATAGATAATATATTTATATCCAAGACGATGAAGCCAAAAGTATGCTCTGTTTTCTCTAAATGTGTGAATGTGGATGGAGGCCTCTGCCTGGCTCCCGTTCACCAAGAACCGATTTTTTTATACACATGAATCTATTTTGGTTCTGTACAAATTTGGAATGGCATGAACCACACTTGGCCAATCATCTGGCTGCCGTGATTGGACCATCCAAAAGTTCGGAATGGGAGGTTGAGCTTCATAGTTTTTCTTTTCCAAGACAAGCCTTAGTTTGGCATGGAGTACAAGTATACAAGACATCATCGACAAAGGTACAAACTGCACTTCATTTGCATTTGTACTCGAGACCGGACGTGAGGAAATTGTACTGTGTCACTTCCAGTTACTCCACACAGTCAAGCATATTGTACCATCGGAAGAATCAACCGGCCCAATCCTTTAAGACCCAATCAAGACTTTCGATTTTATTCATTCACATTCCCATTACACCAAGACACAACAACTTCGACACGATCCTCTCCACGATCCGAGCTTTCCTTTCTGTAAGTTCACAATTCAATTAAGTTTCATCTTCATTCTTCTACCTTGTACGATTACACCCATTTACTTTGACTCCATCCTTGCTTACTCATTTGAGATCTCAATTATTCCAAAACTCAGCCGCTCAATCTCAAAATTCAAGTAATTTCCTCACTAAAATCTTCAAAACACAGTCAATACCACAAAAGCCGGGAGAAGCTAAAATCTTTTCCCAAGTGATCATAATTTTAATTAGTTTGTTTCCTCAGCTTAGTTCAACCTGAATATTTTTTCCATACAATAGTAGTAAAAGTTGATTTGAGTTTATTGTAACTAGGCTTATCCTCCCGGTGAATTCTCAAGTATTTCAAAAAGAAAAAGAGCTATAATACAGCCTGTCAGTCTCTAATACTTGATTCACTGCAGGAAAACCTTTTAGTTATCCTTACAACTTTTCATCCTATTTCTTGAGCTATTATTTTTCTTTTCTATCCTGTTAAAGGCTCTCTCAACGGACTTTTCACTCCATCTTTCTATCTATCTCTCTAGCTACTGTCCCTCGCCTCCATTCCTTCACTCCTTTATATAATATTCCGTTCTCTGCTCAGTCCTAAACGCCCAAGTAAAACGTACACGACCGGGCTTTGAAGCGTCGCTCCCAGTCTGTAGCAAAGGATAATTTGTCTGAGAATTTTTGGGACAGATAAATATATTTCTATACTTTACTCAACCTTTCATCCTTAGGGACTCTTCTGTAGCAACTAAATTGCTCCAATAGTGATCACCACCCAAGAACAGTAGCTAATCTATAGTGCTCCTATATTTCCACGTCCACTATTACCTACATACCAGTAGACGCCGTTACCTCCGTCCATAGCGATAGACACCTTATGTCCTACCTTCTATTGATTGAATAGCCACGCCAAAAACACTCCTGCCGGCTCGTGTTTCCCACTCACTCACTCACACACACACACACACACACTTTGCTCTCCTTCCCTTCGCTGTATCCCGAAAATCCCTTTTCACATCGCATCATCGGTCGGCGGCCGGTATTCTTTTTTCCATCACGGGAAAACACAGTGTCTTTATCTGTGAGGAAGATGCGGAAGTAACGTTACATGCCGCCTTGGATTTTTATACTCCACTATTTGTTCCCTCAGTATACGTAGAAACTCTGTAAAACCCCCTTGATCCACACCTGCTCCTCCATCTCACTCCAAGTACGAAAATCCTGACGTTCGGGAAGACTCCACAAATGTGACTTGCGAAAGAATTTCTATAGTTATATCGATAAGAAGAGATAAAAATTTTGTGTTTTTTTATCTCCCGACCCTGTTGGATCATCAATCAGTGGCGAGTGTTTCGAAGACTCATCAAACCCCTCACGGCTGTCTCCACACACTCTCTCACCAGTCTCACCATACCCCCTTCTGGATAGTTACCAAGAAAATAGCGTCTTATGGACCGTCGTCGAGAATAAATGCAACCACTTCAGAGGAAGAGTTCGGAGAGGCAAGAGCTGTTTAGTGCCCCACAGTCGAACTCCATGCTTCTTTACTTCCCATATTGCTGTCATATCGTATGGAATGTAATGAAGTATGGAGAACTCATGGGGCAACTCACCATCAAAAGCAGCTCAGCTCTTAACTCTTCAACGTAATCCAATCATCTCGTCCGCGTCCTCAGATACCAATCAAGGCAGAAAACTTTCTCAAGACGGCCGTAACCTATGCATGTACGTGACAAAGTGTAAGTATCCTTCCTTTCATGTATCATATAAAATAGTCTTCCCTCTCTCTCTCTCTCTCTCTGTCTCTCTCTCTACTCACAACTATTTTCCCTTTTCTTCCAAACCCACTTACAATGACTTCCGTCCAACATATCTATCCATCTAACCCAAGATAAAAACTTTTTCTACCTCAAACATTCACAGACTTTCTCGCTTTCCCAACCTTTTGTTTGTACATAACAACTTAACAACTCACCATATGGACTCCCTCCGTACCCATTCCCTAGTCAGTCCCTACCTGAGCTCCGCTCAACACAACCTTTTCGCAGCGGCGTCCCTCCCATACATTCTCCCACAGCCTGCTACACACCTACAGCCCCTTCTCTCCATTCTGTCACTGCCGCTTAATCATTTCAAGGAAATTTAACTAGCGTCAAACTTCCCAATTCTATTTTTTATTTTACACAGACACCAGTCAAGGAAGGAGACGGAACGGGAGCGTTTGCGGAAAACCAGGTCAATCATTTTACCGCAATCTGAGGCCTGGCTGCTCATTCGCTGATCACGGGATGTGATGTGCAATCAAAAAGAATTGGAAAACATTACTGTCTACTCATCCGAACTCAGAGCTACAAGGATAGGAAGTTGGAAGCACACTTCCAATCTGCTCTAAACCATCTTTAAGAGCAAGTACTGTGAAGCACTGGGAAAGGAAGCACAACGGAACCTCGCTGATTTATACAATATTTAAGTATTATAAACTCTTACAAAACTTATGGATCTATCGCTGGCTGTGTAATTATGTTCTTTTTTTGTGTGGATATATCCACTCACAATATAAGTAATAAGAATAATAGCAACATATTTTCAGTATAAAGTATATACCTTCGACGTCTTCTCAATTTTTACAAATATCTACCAACCAACCAATCATATCATTTCATAGAAAGACAACTTACTTACAGTTCCTCGCATTTCTCCTGGGCTTACTGTACATGGAAATGGTTGAGCAGCCACAGCAGTGACGGAGTTCCACACACCAGACATAGACTTCCCATACAATATAGTATATACACAGGCACGCCCGAGCACTACCAATTTCTTCCACTCGATTCCCACGAATGGTTTTCGATGCATAAGAAAAGGCTAGGATGAAATTGAAAGAGGAGGAATCGAAATTTGACTCTTACATCAGCTTAAACTCACATTTTTCATCCTTTATACTAAAACCATCCTCGTAAGTTATGAACAACCGCCAAGAATCTGACTAGGAAAATTTCCAAACCATCATTTTACTCTGTCTGCCGTAGAATTTTTACTTCCAGCCCACACGGTACGCTCACATCAAGGAAGGAGAGAGTAACTAAAATGGCTCACAAGTCTAAAAATGAATTCAGACACAACACGAATCCGACAAGGACTGCTCCATGCCTACCGAGAATGTTTATTTGTCAAGACATTCATTCCAACCAAGAAATATTGTATAACAAGTCCAATAAATATGCACTCAAAATGACCCACTTATACCATGGGTGGACACATGTACGGAGTCAAGACACATTTCTCAGCTGCCAAGTCATTATGAAGTCTTTTTCAAGAAAAAAATGTTACAATCTCAAAGTCAAGTCGTGGGCTACAGAGTACAGAGATAGAGAGGATAGAGTTAGTTGAGTCAAAGACACACACGGGGAACGAAAGGAGGAAAATCAGAGTCAGGAATCTCTACAGGGTAATTAAATGCCAATACGGAAGTCCTTTCTCGCATCATTTGATTTAGATTCAAGGAATATCGTATCCTGTGTGTAAACTAACGAGGGAAAAAGATGGAGAGTTGAACCGCTGAGCAGCAGGATAAAATACACGGGGAGTAGAAGTGGAGGCGAAAGAGAGAGAGAGAGAGAGAGAGAGAGAGTATACTGGTCAAATCACTCAGAGCGACGTAGTAAGGCTTAAGTGGGTCGGTCTATCTTCTATCGAGAAAATCGGAAGAGAAAGGAAAGCCCAAGTTCTGTACATCCACACAGAAAAGGTTGAATGGAAAGAATTCCTTGAAAAATTTCAGCACAAGTCTCAAGTTAATGGTGAGGTTCAATCTTCTGGCTAAAGCTAAAGGGCACAAATATCAGTCTAAATTGATTCACCGAAACTAGCCATAATAGTCAAGGAGAATGGGATTCTCCCCTAGTTTCTTCTGACGCTAAAACTCTTCTACAATTTCCATCTTAGACTATTTTTTTCCCTCTCTCTCTCTCCCCTTCTTGTGCACACAGAGAGTCCAACTTTTCTTTTTCTTTTCCCAAACTGTCGTTACAACAGAAGATGATAAAACACGTATATAATAACTATTTCTACACACTCTTACGAGCCAATATATTCATTCCTTTTTAGACTCACTCACATTTAGTTGAGTACTTGCATACTTTCTCCTTTACGCAGCCACACTAACATCTCACACAATCATTTCTTACGGGAGACTCGAGGAGAGTGAATCACCGACGAAGCCTTCCCGTCCAGAGCCACCAAACCAAAGGGTTTTCAGAATTTCCGGCCTCATCTAACCTCTGACAGATCCATCTCGTCCTCTCGCTCTATCATCGGAGCCAACTAGAGGGAATCCTAGGAAAATATCTCTTCCGAGTCTATCCATCCATATCTATAAACTTGCACAAACAGTGTCAAACAAACCTTTCATGCGTCAATTTGACCCATTCGACAGGATCCCAGCTCCTTTTTTTCCATTACACTCCCAATGCATGTCGTACAGCACTCCTCTGACGAGCTTGGAAGTTATTCTAAAGTATTACAAACATTTACCACAAGCACACGGGAGAGAAGCGAGGAAACTACCTCAGAAATCCTCGAAGCAGAACTTAACTCCTGAGTATAGCATACATAAAATCAAATAGTCTCGAATGATTGCCTGGGAAAAAAATGGAGGGGAAATGTATTCACCTGATATCTCGTAGTTTAAAAAATATCCGCTAAAGTAAGAAAGTCAAGGGAACTAACAAGACAAAAGCGCACAATAATCCACCGAGTTTGTTTTCATATCATTGGTATGCTCCACAAGTAAAACAAGAAAGAGGAAGGAGCATCTCCATCCCAAGGATCCACAGAAGTAGTCGAGTTTCAGTTGGGCGGAAAGGAGAATGTCGACGGGACGGGGAGCGCCCGGAGGAATCCGTAATACTCACTCAACATTTGGAACTTTCCCGATGTCGTCAATTCAAACGATGACTCCGACAATAAAACTCTTGACAATGGAGAGTAAATAGGCCAACGTCCTGGAGCACCTAATCTTGAACAGTTTCCGTATTCGAGCGGATGCAATTGGTTTTGATACGAGTTTCACTCATGTGTGTGAATTGCATTTTTGGTGACGTTCGCATTATCTCTCCAAAAAAAAGGGACAATCCCATTTCTATCCCACTTCTCATTCCCAGTCCACTCCTCAGTGTGTTTCAGCTGATTCTTATGTGTCAGCTCTTGACTAGCATTACTTTCACTTTTCACTTTCACCTTCCTTTTTCATCTAACTCAACTACAGACGCTCCTTCCTCTCCAGTCTCCCAACTGCATTTTGAGCAGTCGAGTGGCCAAAAAAATCATTCACTAAAAATCTCCTTTCAACATACCTACATAGTAACTACCTATGTACCTACCCACATGCACTGGGCACTGGACGCTGAGAACAAGAGGGAAAACGGATCCGCTCCAGCTAAACTTTCTTAACAGGCCTAATATCAAACATTGTAGGATTTTGTAGCGTTGGACGTCCATGTCCAGTGCTACAGCTGAGGGGTCCTCAACCCTTAAACTCTAGTGCACAAGGAAGATAGACATTTGATATTATTGTCCAAAAAGTACGGGAACGAAAGCTAATAATATCCGCACGTGTTCGGACCATAAAGGAAGGGAATCCAAGTTTGACAAAGACCCAAAACTTTCCCGTCAAAATATCTTATTCTTATCCGCCACATATTACCACAGCCCTTGCCTCTCTGTCTCCCGTAAATATTCCTCTCAACTCATACATACGCGACCCTGAGCGAGGAGAATGTATGGGGCTCAGCAAGTACTGACAGAGAAAGGAATAGACAAAGAAGCTCTAAGAAGAGATGATTTTTTCCCTCCTCCTATTGCTCCTTCTGAATTCGCCGAATATTTTTTTTCTCTTCTCCTCCTTTCTCTCTGAGAGACAGGCAGAGAGACAGAAAGGAAGGCAGGGGAAAGGGCTCCACGACGAGGCACTCACTCCCATACATTGCATCCAACACTGAAACGGAACTCAAATATGCAAAACCAGATCTCTTGCTAGTTTCTGTGCAAACCAGCGGAATGTTCTCGTCACCAGGAAAAAAAAATAAGCCTTGCAAAAGGAAAGGCGGGCAAAAATCCAACTCTGTTTCTCCTTCCTTTTCCCACACATTTGTTTTCTATCACATTACCATAGATTCACCACAGGACGCTCATATGAGACGACATACGTAGTTGGCGTGTAGACAGTGAGATGGGCAGAGGGAACTGTAGCACTTTGTAGTGGCTGCTTATATTTACTCTGACATTAACCTCCCTCTGCCTCCCTATCTCGACTCCCTGTTTAAATCCAGAGAAAGCAAAATTGGGAAAGGGAAAGCATGCGGTAGCTAAGCAAACTTTCACTATTTCAATCCTAATCAATACATTGAGGATTCACTCTTCACGAGATGAGATGAGACAAAGGGAAAAGGAAGTCCTCATTCGTCTCTTCTTTTACCGACATTCCACATCCTTGTGCAATTCTTTTCTATTCTCATTCATGAGCGTTCAACCTAACTCCAAATACTATTTTCAAGTCTTTTGTTCTTCTAGTGGCATTATCAATTTAAATAGCGATGCCATGTATGATAAGTTCTCCGGCTGTACGGCTCACTGTAGACTCTCTCCACACTACCTCCTACCTCCGACCAGTGCAGTCCCATGTGCCTGCCTCCACCTAAGTACCTATATCGGCTTAGGCTGGTGGGTGTGGTAATAAAATAGCTATAAAATAAAACAGTAACATAACATGATAAAACCACAGAAACCAGGGACTGTTCTTGTATTACAAATTACTCTCTTCACCAACAAAATAACCAGTTAAAGGAAAGTCTGAGCCTTCCCATACACCATACCCACCATCCTTGCGTCAATAAGTTTTCAACGACTACTTAATTCAGTCTCAGTGCTTTTCCTCAAGCAAAATTATCCACGTGCACTGAATACCAAGATGGCGTAATGCAGCGAGAGAGAGAGAGAGAGAGAGAGAGAAAGAGAGAGACAGAGAGAGAGAGAGAGCTAAGAAACTAAAGAGAGAGTGAGGGAATTTTACTAGAAAGGAGTAAAGGCTCCAAAAAAGGCCGAAAAGGGTTGTCAACATGCACTTGGGCAAACAAGGCAAGGAGGAAGAAAATTAACAATACTCCTTTCAGCTAAGACGCGAATGGATCAGCGTAACATGGCCATAAAGAAAGTGTAAGAGTTTAAAAGAAATCTAGATCAATTACAGGACGGTTTACAGAGGCAAGAGTAGAGTATTTAAGCAGCCCTTAACGCTCCAAGTCGTTACATCCACTCACCAAGTGTACGCATTCCACTTCATATATGTATTTATGTATTTCGTTTAAATTTCATGCAGTCAAAGTTTATTTTTCACTTCAATTCACATCCGTATCGCCAAGTCTCTCCCAGCACAGCCCAACTACACACACATATATATATAGGACTCCAGCCTCGCCTTCACCCTCATCCACCTCCATTCTTGTGACGTTAGATCGGCGAGCGAAAATGTGATTTCTATTCGTCTTCTCGTATCTTGTAGACGAGAAAGTTATATATTGCGGCTCTTCTGTGAAATAACTTGTTGTACGATACCAGAAAGTCAAGCAGCTCTTGGACTTTGGGGGCCACATAAAGAGTAAATCGCCTACTTCACCCACTGAATTTTAAGAGCAGAGGAAAAAAGAGTCCCGTATTCCAACAACTTTCAACCAACAAGGGAAAATTCCACATTGTCAGTTCTGGCTCTATCAACTAAGCCTTTCTTTTGCCCCGTTATATTTCCTACTTCCATCTCCTAGTTTTTTTTCCCCTTTCTCTTTTTTTCCCCTTCTTCTTCTTCTTCTCCTCTTCCTTTCTCAAACTACGAGGAGCAGTATACCATATAAGACAGCAAACTTATGTCAAGAACGTCTCCGTTTAACTTTACCGTCCATTTATACACTTTGAAATAAACCATGTTACTTGAGTCTTCGGGATGAATCGACTCAGACATGTGTCCAGGGACCCAACATCATTTCCACGTCCTTCATGCCTCTTTGCTCTCAACCCGACCCAGGATTCACATTTATTGTTCATTGACCTCCACCAGGGAGTCACAGACAAATGTGATAAGTACAACATTCAAAATGAAATTTTTTCCTTACCGCTCAACTAACTTGTTCCAACACGCCCTCCCGCATGTCTTCACACGCTCATTCCAGCAGCCGGATATACAAATCCAAATCCCCATGTTTTTTTCAAAACTGCTCAAACACAGGCTTTTTCAAAACAAGATAATCTCCTCATCGTCTCTACGAATTTTAACTGACACCGATTTCATCAACTCAAACATTTCAGATTCCTTTGTTACTTTGAAACTGACACTCGGAACATATGCCCATAATATCATACGATGGGCACTGCTTGGACAAATCCCCCATTTTTATGAGAGCTGACACCTACCTCAGACGCCAGCTGGAAGTATAGTATACATAGTTACTATGGACCTCTAATCTATAACATAGGACTTGAGGACCATTTGGAATTTTTATGCTACTCAATCCGGTAAAAATTACCACTTAAACGGCTTGAGCTGTATATCGCCCCACAATGGATGACGGACGAGGGACGATAAAGAGCAAATAAAACAAATACGAACAACATTAAAAAGCTAAATAGTAAATCTTACATGTAATCATAATTGTAGAATTTGAGAAACGTCGTAATAACCCCAGCTGTCGTCAGGGAAGAAAGCTATTAAATTCCCTTTGCTTTGGGCGTGCGACACAAAATGGTCATTAATGGAGAGTAAGAGAAGTAAATGCAAGTTTTTTTTTCCGAGAATGAAAGGGAAGCATGTATCTCCATCCTGTACATAAATCCTACGTTCTCTTTTTACTTTCCGTCAAATTTATGTCTTTGCATGAAGTTAGTGAAGGCTGTTGTGCAGGATGAAAGTAAAAAAAAAAAAAAAATAGGGCTGAGCACCGGTGCACGCGGATATATGTACGCAGTGCAGGAGGGTGGTCGCGGTCGTAGATTGCTTTCGATCGGTCGTATATCCTCAGCTGAGTTGAAGGGGTTGAGTTGAGTGTGCGATGAAATTGGATTACTTATTCTATTTTGCCTTTAACGCGTCCGTCCTGCCCCTCCACAGTTCTATACAGTCAAATCAATTGACGTGCAAAATACTTTAAAAAGAGGTTACCAAGTTATGAACCAGGAATAAATTTTCAGACGTCAAGGCAAAAACTTTCTCCCTTCAAAAAAAAACTGGATGCTTTGGTTCATTTAAAAGGGCACAATTTTTGAAATTCTTTCACGCCTTCGGAGAACATATATTTCAAAGGATGTATACATAAAAGAAAACTGCACGAGAATGAGAGAAAGAGAGAGAGAGAGAGAGACAGGCAAAGGTTCAGTCGACCTCTCTACCCATACAAATCCCAATTCATTCAATCGATACAGGATGTACAACACTCATAGTCGAGTCTTCCCTTTCAACCGCATACAGGACCAAAGTCAACATGAATAATTTGCGAACAAAGTTTTTGAATTATTTTCCAATTAACATCCACTACATATACGTAATCCTTAATGCGGACGAAGGAGACGCTGCTCACATTCAGGAGTGCAGAGCATCCTAAAAACCTTATACAGTTTCTATCGGGGAATCGGACGAAGGTACCTACGCACATATGTACTTGTCTGCTTTTCTGCACTTCGCCGTGTGCGTCAATAAATCAACAACACAAATGTTTTTCTACAACAGCCACATCAAAATATTGACAGGCCCGTCAGACTATAACTTGATTACTCGTCCCATGAAGGAGTGGAAATAGGGCGTTGGGATGAATGTAGACTAAAATCCTTATTCGGAATTATTTCACTCATTTGTTCTGGATAAGTGCCAGTGAACTGTTGGTGGACTTGTCGGGTGAAATTAGTCGGAGAAGACAAGACAGTCGGGAGCAAACCAATAATGATTAATTTGAATATATCTACGCCGTCTGCCCTTCTACTACCCACTGGACAGTTTATTAGTTCACGGAGCCCATAGATATACATAGATATAGGGAGGTCGTTACATATGGATTTACTTTGAAGTGGCGTGCTCGCTTTGTGGAAGAGCCTTTCTTATAATAAGTGTGAGTAGCCGCCGTTGAACTGTTTCCGGAAGGCACACGTTTCCAATACAATTTCCGTTCTATAACCTAGGAACAAAGCCCTTCTAAATACCTTGGGATAGATGGTCGGATCGAAGGATAAAATAGACAAAGCGACGTAAGAAGAGAGAAAGAGAGAGAGAGAGTGAGAGAGAAGAGAGCAGCAAGTCTTTCCTCAGTCCCCGTCTGTCTTTCCCAATACGTTCTATATATCTAAATAAAACTAGCTAAATTCATGAGGAGAGAGGAGAGGAGAACAGAAGCTTGTCAACCGAAAGACAACGGAGTGAAAGCGAAGGCAAAAGACAGAGAGAGAGAGAGAGAGAGAAATCAGCGGTACGAGAAATTCTACAATTCCAAATACATATTCGAATGACTTCTAAATTGCACCCCAACAGTACTTCTAGCATAATAATACCCTTTAAGGCACCTCGCTAGAACAGTTTCAAGACTTTTCCCCCTTCCAGTAATCCCGTAGTGTGTAGGTACGTCCATGAATAGACAAATGACTGGAAGACCGTTTATGCTGGGACGAAAGAAGAAAAGGCCTGGGGGGCTCCACTGCAAATTCAGCAAATAGATGGAAGACACATACCTACGGAGAAATATCTATCCATGAGGACGAGAAGTGAACTTAGGCATTATATCAGGGACTTTCTCCTGGTGAAGATTCACGCACGTATATCCGAATGCGAAGCTCCTACGGAGTAGTACAGAGCCAGTAATAACTCCTCTATTTTGTATACACGCATGGCATTCAGCAGCATCCCATGCACCTAGTAGACGGAGGGCTGGAGTAAAGGTCTGTGAGCTAGATTTGGTACTATTTGGTAGTACAGGGCCTGAATGGATCCTATAAAAAACAAAAGGCAGCCCCGAAAAAGACCCGTCGCCAAAGTTTAATGCTTTCTACAGGATAAATGGGAAATCGAAAAGTCGGCAAATTTTGGCATTGCCGTTCTACTAACTTTTAAATGAGTTTGTGTCTTTTTTTCCCTCCTTCCTTCGTCTTCCCCATTGGTTTCATTGCGTGATTTTCTGCATTTATTGCAGACTTTGACTCCTATATCTTTGTCTCCCCGTCTCTCCTTTATAAAAAACGATTGAAAAAACTTCTCGGAGCTTTATGTATGCAAACCTAGTCCAACATACCGATCATCCTTAAATAGATGAAGATAGAAAAGCTGTTTTCTCTTCCAGGTAAAAGGGGGAGAGAGAGAGAGAGCAGGAGAGGCGGAACAGAGTCAAGAATTCTTTCATTTTTCTTCACTCGTTATTCTCTCAAGTATTTTTTAACGTCCATCTGAATTTGCTCTCTACTAAACCAATTCCAAAGTAAGTTCAATCTTAAAGGCTGAGGGAAAGTCAATCCGGAACAGTCTACAGGGCTCGAGAGCATGTCCCTACATACATGTCCCTACCTCCTGCCCTGGCATGCACTCCAGTGCACGATCGTTTGCTCTCCCAACCGAACTTAAAACATGAAACTCCGGGACTTTTCACATGTGAGAAAAAAAATACTATGAAAAGAAATCGAAGAACTTCAATAGAAATGCCACCACGTGCCTCCCAAGTTTTACTTTTTCTTCCGTTGTGTCTTTATTCCTTCACATTTAACATCATCTTGGACGTCTTTTACTTATGATGGACTGGGCTCTCATGGAATTTCTTTCTTGAGATTTTTATTCTTAGTCACTATGTAAGAGGAAGAAAGGGAAGGGAGCAAAGAGGGGGAGGACGAGGAGGAGAAACTAAACTTTAAGAAACCTTAAAGACATATCTTTATGTCTCATAAGATGAGGCTGAGGATGACGAGGAGTGTAATATATGGGCAGATGCTTCTGCTTGTAACAATCCCTTCGTTATATATCCGAATATCTCTTAATGCGATTTTCGGTTTACATTTGACTAGATACTCAAATACCTAAATGCTTTTGTATCCACAGCCCGTAATGTAATTCATATGATAAAAACATAGACAGAGCGTAAGGGAGGGATGGAGACGAGAGAAATCAAGCAAACCACAGCAGACGAGGCACCTACATAGTTTGGTGTAACAGCTTTTCTTCTCTCTTTCCGATAAAAAAAATGGAAGAAAGGCCATTCGATGCGGGCTCCTCGTGCGGTTTTGCCATCAGTTCAAATAACCTAACGACCCGGATTCTTCCCTTTTTGTTGTACAATCCCAAAACTCCGAAGCGTAACATTAATTCAAGCCACTCTTGCGTTCCACTCTATACAATATCCATTCCATGTTCTATCTCATCTAGACTTGATTTGAAATGAGAAAGAAACTGACAGTTATATAGTTTTATAGCCGTAGGGATATAAATTCAGAGATAGTACAGCCACTAACCTGAGCACGTAGCTCTTCCTCCGCATGTATAATATTTTTATTACAAATATTGCTGATATTTTTATTGGAGCACCCTCACGAAATTCATTACACGTTTTCATGAGCACGTCAGGACAACTATGGGGTTCAAGTCTTCCATTGTGATCGAAAAGGTCAGAGGTTTCAATCCCCCACGGCAAGTAATGAGCATGGAGAGCGTCTGCCCTGCTCTGCTCGGCTCGGCTGCCGAGCTCAAGTCCCAGGCTAGGTAGCCGTCAGTTTTCAACTGGAACTTTAATGAATTTAAAAGGCAGCAGTGGCCAGAAGGATCTTGTATTATTTGCAACAATTTCATTTTATTTTTTACTTCATTCCTCCCCCGAATAAAGCAATGCAACACTTTCACAACTCTTATATCCCCACTAATATTTTCCTTTCACAAATAAAATCGCATGTAGGTAGGCTGGTGTTTCATAAGGTTAACAGGGTGTCTTTCACTTTCCAAAATACACCCGAAAAATCAAAATTGTAGCAATGCCAGAAACACGGAATGAAAACATAGTCAGGTGCCAAATAGACTGAATTCTGGTCTGGAGTTTGCTGGAGATGATAGGGGTATGAATGAGGGAGAGCTCGCATTGTTTCTATCCGTATTCCCACCTTCCCCTTCATAAAGTAAAAACGTCCGCACTACATCCCAAGATGAATAGCGTGAAAAATAAATTAATAATATACCATGCGTGGCCGCATCATATATCAACACCACAATAAATTTCCTAACAACTTCTTTGGGATTCAAAGGACATTCATTATGTGGGTCTTGGCTCAAAATTTCCTGTCATCCTTTCTCTGTTGAATCATACTGCTCTTGAAGGCAACACAGTTATAAAAACATATTTTGTCAACACAAACTAAATAAAATAGAGACGAGCTTTCTAGTGGATTCAGTTCCATGGAAGAGTCTCCACAATTTCGGATGCTTGGTAAAATTGTTACGGTATACTTGTTCGAATCGTTCGATGCTATGCATTAATTTTCAATAACGCCAAATACCCAATAATAGAAAACCTGATATTGTAGGTTCAAGTATAGGTTTTTTTTTAATAAAACAAAATACTACTGTTTACTCTGAGGCATGAAACATTGGATCCATCTGGAATATTGCTAATGACTACTATACTTATTTTACATGGAACGTGCTGCTCACTAGGAACCAAGAGGAATGTGAGCCGAGAAAAGATCAATAGTTGTGCAGTAGTACCTAAAGGAGAGCTTCTCAGAGTCGTACAGTGAATTTGAGAGGATAGTTTGAACAAGTTTCAAGTAAGAAACATGAAGCAATATAGAGAAATATAAGGCATCTTTATATCTGGAGATGTAAGACTGGTCTTGAGTCCTCAAGACCGGGCAACGGCTACGATGGGCAAACGGTAAGTGCCTTTTAGGATGCTCAACAGCCGTCTGAAATAGCTACTTATTGTAGCATTTCTGCGATCCTCGATTTTCTCCAAGCACTCTTGAATACGACACCGTAGTTCCACTCGAGGACCAAAGAAATGAAAAGGAATTCTATTCTAACCTAACTACATTTAACATCATGGGAATGTGACTAATAAATTTCAACCGTGCTAGTTCCATCCTTCCCTTCAATCTAGGCTCAGAGGAACGGAGTCGCTCCAAGAAAAGATTATTTGAAAAATTTTTGAAGTGAAGTTCAATTATATTCTACAGAGCATACGAAGAGAAAAAAAAATCCATGGGCATGGATACGATGGGATGAGTGTACGCATCACATTTAGCGTAGTATAATTTGTTGTGGCATCCGTGGAAGCACTCCCTTCCTAGTCATAGAGACTCCGGAGTGAGGGAGAGAGAGAGAGAGAGAGAAGTAGGAGTTTCTAAAGTGCCTTTAAGAATCCAGAGCGAGTTCAAATTTTACTACTAGTCGTCAATGGAGTTTAACGACTTGAGCGAATAAAAGTTTTTCCTCTCCCCTGCCTTTCCAATATCGATTCAAGGGTCTTTAACGGACCTCTTGTACTGAAGCTCTTCTCCAAATCATCATCCTTGCACATAATGATAATTAGTTCCCAAATGAGGCAAGAATCTCCAAACTTACAACCTATTTCCAGCCATTCAGCACAATTATTGACAAGTCCCCGCTTCTATTAATTCAATTAAGACCACATTATGTGTCAGTTTTCGACCAACTCATTACGCCCTAAGTTTGGAACGTAAATAAATTAACCTCAGCTCTTTAAATGGTTGATTAAAAATTAATACATGAACAACCTCAGTACTACAAAGGCCGAGGAAAGACAGGCAGAGAGAGAGAGAGAAAGCAGATCACAAGTGTATGTACAGAATTCGAGCCTTTCCACTCCCATCCAAAAACAAATTGCTTTCTGTCCCAACCCTTTCGCGAAGCATCTTCGTTCGCCTAACCCAGAAAACAATTCGATTTAATTTTTTATTTATAATGCATTCCATCAGCAAGGATTCCGTCCACCGTCACACAAGTAGGTGGGTAAATGTTGGGACTCCCAAAAGCAATACGACCAACAGCACTATCAGCAAGTCTGACTTTCACCGTCTGACACGTTTTCAAGCACTGTCACGGTTACTACTAGATTTGTTTCACAAAGCAGTCAAAGTTGCTTTTAGGCTCAAAAGTATCCACACAACTCCACACGACCATCAGATAGAATAAAAATAACAAAAAAAACTACAGCCGTCAGTTGTAAATTCCTTATCGTAGAGTTAACTTTAGGAAACTCTAAGCTTACATGCCTCGATCAACAAAGTTTCCCGATTTACATTTGTATAGTGCCTCTGTACTGCTGAAGGCTTGAGATTAAGATTAATACTACGAACTACGTACACAGCAATTAACTAACCATATACGAATCTATGCTTGCATTTAAACATTGTGTACTTGTACACATCTTCTACTTCTATTTGGGACTATACACTAGAACGTCGGAGCATAAGTGGGCGGTTGGATATGGTGCCTAGGTAGAGCTACCTACATATGTAAACGAGTTTAAAGTGGGCAGGTACGCGTGTTCCTACCGAAAATACGTGAAAATTACGTCAACACATTGTAATAATTACATAGGCCTGAACCTTAATTAGCCTGAAAGTGCAGTGGGAAATAAATTAGCGGTAGAATATAATGATGATGTTTATATTAATTAATACAGCACAGAAACTTAAAACCTGCCTCTCCGTAATCAACACTTAACGCACTGAATTTACTAACAATCTGGGGCAGCCAATCTGGATAAGCCCACCGCACCGTCGACGAGAGGAGTACAAAAGGCGGACGAGCTTTTAAAGTTATAAAGGACCACAGCCCTTTCCATGCAAATATTTGCTATAGGTATTAGCAGACAGAGAGAGAGACTCGCGCTTTCTTTTTCGCCATTTTTTAACCTATTTATTCTACAACCACTTGTCAAATAAATGAAAGTAGATACCAGCTACTCTGTCCAAGTTTACACTACATATATTTGGTATGAAACCTCTATAAGATTTTCTCTTACGACAGGACGAACATTCTTCCAATTTGACGGCATCTTGTATGCAAAAGGCATGCGGTAATTGGCGTAACAACCAACCAAGATGCAAGCAATTTTAATGGATCTACATATTATGATATTCAAGTCGTAGAAATCATTCCACTACTGTTTCTTATAGTGCATGTAGAAAGCTTACTTTCACCCCAAAACTGATTACGCCATAGGCACTTCTACATCTTTAATTTCCCACAACCTGCCATACCAGCAGCAGCAAGGTAGGTATGTAAATTTCCATCCTTGTACATACACAGTTAAATAATATGTAAATTAGATATGGAGTAAACAAACAAGCACAATCATTTGTATGTGCATTAGGTGCACACCTCCGAGAAAAGAAGGGGAAACCAACGATTAAAAGGAACCAAAATCGACTTGGACTCGAATGAAATATTTCTTTCATTGAGAACAGTAATTTTCATAAATATATATATATAGTAGTTACCTACACCAAGTACCAACACAGTCCACTCGGAACACGAAGATTATGTACCCCTGTACCTACTTGCATGAGATCCAGCCTCGACCCCTTGAGCTACCCAAAAGTGACGGCTTGCACATTCTGGACAAGTTTTATACTATCGGTATAAAAGTGTTCTGTATTCTATATGATTAAAAGGCGTAGGGATAATGACCAGGTAGTAAAAATCACAGTATTTTCAGTTGTACAACATTTATGCGTGTCCGATGGAATAAATCAGTGCGAAATAGGGTGGCCAAAATACGAGCATGCATGAATTAATCCCATTTGATTTTAATCATTAACATGTTGTTCTAATCAACTTTAATGAAACACGCACTACGTCGTCCCTTCATCCTAACCTATTCCCTCCAAAAGAAACAAAATCCAAAAAGTATGAGCCATAATTTTGCAAACTCAAGGACTTGACTGCAGTCTCAAGAAATGAAACCTAATTAAAATTGTGTAAGCGTAAACAATGGATGTCAACGCCTACAAAATTGTTTCTAACATATTAATCCAGCTATGAAAAGGTTAAAGAATGTAGGGTGTCTATGCACGTAGCTGAAGAGTATAGTTGTCAAGACTCCATGGCGTATCTTCTTATGCATGTCTAATGAGAAAGAATGTGAGATCGTGAGAGAATTTAGAGGAGTCATAGTCTAACGTTCTCATGTTGTTCTCTCTTCAATTTAAATTGGTTTACGCACATAAAGCTCTTTTTTTTTCCTCTTCGTCTTCTCCATCCATTTATGTTGATTCAGAATCCTCCCGGAGAAACCATACCTACACTACGCAAAGCTGTATAACAAAGAAGTTAAATTAGAATTATCTACGCACATCACAGGCGGTATTTCTTGACGCTCAAAAAAAATTCCCGAGCTCCAATGCCGGTACACATGCCATTACGTCTATGTAAATGTTTACTCGTAGATATGCCGTCTTCACGCACCATGACACAACTTTATTTAATATTTCCCCTTTTTATTTTCCCGCCTAGATAAAGTCTACTTGTAATAGGGAAAAACGACAGTTAATGTCATCAGACATTCCCATTTAAACCTTCCACTGCCATTACCTCAAATGCCTCTCTACTCTCTGCTGATACTAGGACGACGGAGTACACCGTAGAAATCTCAAATTCGTTTAACATTTGGCGCTTGTAAACAAAGTTACCCTGGTGCATGTAACTATGTATGTATGAAGGTAGGGACACGTACCACTATCGATTAAATAGTGTCGGGAGATTTTTAAGTTTTCTAAACACTGAATCACACTCTGATCCAGACAAAGTGCGGATGAATTCCTTTATTTACCATTGCGCATTGTATTAAATGAATTCAAATTGCCAGCTCCATTGTAGCCACCGTCTTGACATTATTTTTACTTATACTTGAGAAGTACCTAATCGTAAGTTGGGAGTAGGGATGTAGATCGGGTGAAAGTGTTGATGATAGGGGTTCTTTGAAAGTACATTCAATTTCATTATTAGAAAAGAGAAAGAAAGTTTGGAGCTAGACAAACGGAGATGGCTGCGAATCTTGAAGTTGTAGTTTGTTCCTTCGTTTCTTGGGAGGTAAATGAATGGACCTGTGTGTGTATGGTGGGCTCAGTCGGAGGTTCCCTCCATGTGAGCACAATAATCATAATGGATACACGATACAGACTCAACAATAGACGCAAGCAAGGAGGAACACAGAAGAACGAATGAAGAGTAAAAGGTTTATTTTCCAAATGGAATGCGTCCCATGATGACTTGTAAAGCCTGGGCTGGCTGCCTAGCTTAGATAGTTAAATCCAGCCTCCAAGATATTAGTAATAATTACTTTTCAACTTGGTGCCTTGACTGTGCGAACTTTTAGCTATGAAAGTATAGCTACATGCCCTCATCTCATCATTTCCTCCGTCTGCCAATGTGTACTTTAGTCAAACATACCACGTAGATGATGAGAATTCGGAGAAAGCATTTAAAATTCACGTCAGTGTGAGCGTACGGGAGTCGTGAGTGAGGGAGAGTGAAAGTCGAGTCAGTGAGTCAGTTCCAAAGGAACGGTCGGAGATGTAGACAGACAGTAGAGAGTAGAGAAAAAGAAGAAGGAAAAAAAGAGAACCAAGTCACCATCCAGCCCCACTCAACCCAACCAACCACACCAAAAGAAAGAGAAAGGTAGAGAGAAAAGAAATAAGGGAAAACTCTGTAATTTGTAGGTTTTGAGGAAGATCATTAGTCAGGAACGAAGAAGGAGAACAGAAAGAGATTTCTGTCGAGCCAGTCGGAAGGAAGGAATCTTACAATCTGGAATCGCATCCATCAGCAGTTATTACAAATTAGTTCAGCTCTCATTTTATTTTACTTTCCCTCTTCGTCTTCTCCTCCTTCATCTTGATGCTCTCTGTCACTGGCCTCATAGCTTCTTCTCTCATCTTTTCCCGCACCACCAGCACAACAGCCGCAGTCAGCCAGACAAGCCGGAGCTGAGCGTATACGTACAGTACAGAGCATCTCCCTGAAGCCGTACATACACACGTCGTCTCTACTAGAACATTATTCTCATTCCAACCTATTCCGTCACTTGACTTCAAAATCAGAGCAAAAGTGAAAGCAATGCAATGAGGACCACAGAGCAATCACGTATCATTTCATCAGTTCCATTAGTCTCATAATACCAAACTTAAGATAAAATTCTTATCCAAATATACTTTCCTCCCATGTCCTACTTCTTCAGTTATTAAATGTTAAAATTCTCCCAGTCTACTCCTAATGTACATGATATGCATGAATATTTTCAATTTGAATTTCCTTACCACGAGACTTTCTTCCTAGGATAATGGAAGATCTCCCAAAGTCAAGGCTGAATTCATCTTAGAGAATGAATGGAAACCTATATCTTGAGGCAAACCCCATCCATGAAATATTCATTCTTTCCCAGTTTTTAAAATTCAGATATGAAGCTACCTATCAGTACGAAGCTGAACTTCCGTAACCATGCTTTTAATTTTTTTTCAAAGTGCATACATAAAAAAGAGAAAGAAAGTATCTACTTATACATATCCGTAGGCACTAACTGAACAATTTCCTCAACAATTCGAGACATAATACGGACCATTCGGATAGGAAAGTCTAACTCCCAATTAAAATGAATAATTTTGAGTGTCATCACTTAAGCTGTAATTCTTGTCACAGACCATAAAATGTATTTGGACTCCCATTCAGTGCACAACAAGAGCAATAAAAATTGTCAGGAGCGGAAGCTCCTTGGGGAAAGCTGTAATGATATTTGCTATTCTTTCAGGCATGTATTCCTCCATGACTGTGGAGTCCCTATAACAAACCGTGGAGAAAACTTTGTGAGACAAAACATATTTAAAACCAATTGCCCATAAAGAGAGGCGTAACTTGCCAGCCAATCATCTAATTAATTTGTTCTCCTCCATTCCATATGCAGTGATAGAAAATAAGAATAAAAGGAGCAGTGAGGAGTTTGTAGTGAAATCTAATTTGAGGAACTTCAATAGGCTCTTCTCTGAAGCTCGTGATTCCATCAGCCTGGCCTTACCTCCGTTATTGACGAAACAATTTTGAATCACAGTCGTCGTCCCAGACAGCCAGCAGTAGTGTAGCCACTCCACGGAGCTAGTATGTTGTAAAAGTTGATACTGAAACATTGTACCTACGTCGGTATGTACGTCGTGCGTGTTGTGATTTCCAACGAAATCAAACAGTTTTATTTTGAATCCTTCTTTTACATAGAGACTCGAGAAACGAGTCCCTAGATTCACTTTCACTCTCGTCATAAAAGGACTATAATGAATTCAAATGCATTAACAATGAAACGCTCACAGTTATTATCAGACTAAAAGTTTTTTAATAATAAATAATAATCTTCTGTAACAAAGGTCAACTACAAAGTAGCAAAATAGAGTTGATTGAAATTTATGAGCCGCAAGCATGAATACTTAACCATTGCTTTTCGAGTACAAAAAAAAACCACGACTTTCACCATTGATGCATAGAGTTATTTATTCATAGCGTGCAGTAGGAACCTGGTAAATCAACCCGTCTGCCATGTACTCCGCCATTATTTATTTTTGTCAAATCTTACCTTTATCCCTTTATTTGAACCCACAAACTGATCATTCCAAATAATACCTTGAACTTTCCCCACGTCCCTCTTCCACTCACATCCATCCCTACCTACGCATATAGCTAAACCAGAGTTAAAAAGAGAGCAGGGACTCCCGCTTTCAACTTCCAACGAAAACTGGCAGTCAGTATCTTACATTAGTATAAAAATTCATTCCCTTGTGTGAACTGCTTGTAGAACATGGAGGGTAAAAATGAACATACATACAACTATAGACTAAGATCCAGAATTCGTTACAGGTGATGCACTCCGTCAAGTCCTGCAGTAGTAAATTAATTGTGGGTTACGTGTCATGCGTCCCGAATAATAAAATAATAATCTTTAGGAAACTGCTGACGCTGGCATGACCACGACGTTGGCATTCTAATGGTCGACCAGAGCCATGAACATAAATACTAGATTAAGACAAAATAAGAATTATATGTAAGCTCCCCTCAAAAAAATTGTCGAGATGAGGAAAAATGAAATAAAGGGGAAGTTAAAGGAGTACAGAAAGTTGAAACAAGCTGTTTATTTTAGTAAAGCAATGGAAATGACGGAGCTCTACATTTTCTTTCCGCTGAGGCAGAGTCGAGCAGATAAGCGTCCAGGTCTAGTCTAGAGTCAGCAAAGTCGACTGAAAACATGTATAAAATTTTTCTTGATGATTTTGATCACCGACATGCGCTGATCCGCTTCCTTCTTTGGCACAGAAGCCTACGCTCCTGAAGCTGACTTCCCTTCGTTTGTCTGGGAGCTATACTACGAGAAATCCGATTTCGCTTGAGCCAGTGCTGCAAAACCTTCCTCAAACCAAGCCGTTTTTATCAACTACACTCACTGACACACACTCATTCTCTTCGAGGAAGCCAACCCAGCACTAAAAATAGCTAGTTTCCGTATGTTTGCCAACCCACACTACTTTTTCTACCCGTTTTATTCTTGAATTTCTCCCAACAGTAAAAATATTTGCAACACCTATTTCCCTTCTAATTTCACACATCTGAATCTTGCACTAGATGTGAGTCTCTCAAAAAAAACATGAACTAATCCTACATCACAAATATATTTATTTTTGTACCGTTGATTCCCCCCCAAAAAAAAATTATCAAAGATATAACACTGTCCACGCTTGACATAAAGGAATCACATCTGTAACTTTCAAATATAATATCACTCCTTGTGGGATCAGTGAAGTGCAACTATTATTAACAGTGGTAATCACAAATTGTCTTGTAATTATCTTAACTCTCGTTATTATTGATTTAAACCCTCGCAACTTCCTTTCTTCCACGTTTTTCTTTACGCGGATCAAATATTATTGTACAATCAGTACTGAGTCCACGTCAGACGTACCCAGCCCCACACTATCTGTACACAGTACCTAACATATCGTTGGAAGACTACTGTTTTAGTAGAAACCTCTCACGATCTTCGTATCAATAAATACAGCTAAGAATTACTAGAAATGCATGTTCCTCTCAATACTTACATAAGTAGCGCTATTACAAAAAAAAACCGAAAAAAACGATATTTCAATATTTACACTGCAGAAGATAGTAAAAAATATTTCAATCTACAAATCAAAACAAATATTAGTCAAACCACCGCGGAAAAATTAAATTAGGAGCAGGATTAAAATTTGAAAGTCGTTCCCTTTGGCAATCCGACAAGAGTCAATACGTTTGACAGTCAGCCTAGATAAGTGGGTAGTATACACTCTCGTACATAAAAGGTAGGCAGGAGCTGAAGTTAGAGTGAGAAGTTTGATCAAACTCAATCTCCATACGCTGAGCTCAGGGCAGACTCAAATGCACAGGAAGGCATAAAACATCCAAATCTGATCTATAATTAACATTTTTGACATTCTAAGTAGTATTATATATATATCTCTACGTGGGACAATGGTCGAGGTTAGAAACAGAAGAAATCACATGGAAAAGCAATTATCCAACATTTCTTCTCCAATAGTTTGCGTGCTTGAAACGGGGAAGAATGCCTTTACTTTGAGAGGAAATGTATACATAGTTTGTACTACTTTCCTGAGTCAATATCTTACAATACCTGGGACAAAACTGATTTATTTTCAGCTGGAAGTCTCGGGGGAGATATAATGACCGATTACTTTGAGATAGAATTTCACTCTACGCACCAGAATAAGACAGATAATTTTCTAGACAGATGAACTGTAGATAATTGAGGTTACAAATTGCACGGTGCAGGCAGGAACTGCAAGTTCATCTATTCCGACTCCCTTGTAGTAATTTCTACCAGCTCGAGAGGAGACTAGGAACGTAGGTAGATGAACTTGAAATGTTGAACACCGGAGTGTAAACACTGACAGCTTAACTTGAAACCTGAATCACTCATCAGTTTACAGATACGCCAGACATTTCCTCCGCTCACACAACACACAATACAATAAACTAGGAAGGTACTCTCGATATATTTCCCTTTGTATCCCAGCATGCTGGTGCCCACATTTCGCACTCCCAGAGTCTTCCGCCTGTTTTTCATCCGTAGTTTTCCATCCAAACTTGATTACAACTCAAACTGTCTGACTCTGTACACAGAGAATCCCTTCCCAAAAAATTCCCAAACTTTTGCAGTAGTAGACTGAAAAATCTCCTTTAAGTCCCCCATCTCCATCTTTGTCAATGTCAATAAGACACTACATCTAGTTTTCATTAAATTCAAATGTGTCCAAGCTACACACAGACACGTACATATATCACTTCCAAGTATATACCTACCATTAGAATCTGCTTGAAAAAAATATACAATTCTGAGAAAGTATACAGAAATGCTAGAGAAAGTGAAATCCATGCACTTTTCCACCATCAGACCACGTCGTAGACAGCATGAAACTTTGAGCTTGAAAATGTCAGAGGAATATCAAAACCGACAGTTAACACTCTTTTGTCAGCTGATGACTTCATGAGCGAAGCAACAATTGTGCAGTTAAAGAGATCTCCAGGATGAAGGACCTTTTTGTTGACGGGGAGAGCTGTCAACACAGTCCACCAATACTTGGACGTACAAGTAATTGTCACCTTTGGTATGTTCTCCAGCACGTAAGTGACATTTCTTACTGAATTAACTAATAAGAGTAGAGCGGCGGTCACTGTGTAGGGGGTCATGAGCAGCTCCGGTGACTGCTCCCGCCCCTATCTTGACTGTCACAATAATAGTGGCTCGGGCGTAAATAAAAACTCCCAACTTTTGACTCCACACCAGTATATGTACACAGTCGGATTAATTTTAAATGTAATCTCTAAGGGTCCATATGAGTCTCCATAGAATGAGTAGAGTCTATTTGAGATTGTATTGGATTTCTAAAGAAAAGCTCATATCAATCTTCCTCTCCTTCCCCCGCAGCTCAAAACTTAAAGAATCAACAAGAGTTGGTACGTAGAGTCAAGCCCGTAAGTACATAAAGGACGTATGATCATGATCATACTCCAACACCCATCACTCCCGATGGTTATGTTACACGAAATGACTCCTTGTAAGCCTACTTAATCATACTCTTCCTTCGCCTACCTTCCTTTCCCTCAAGTATTCATTCAATCAAATACTCGTAAAACCAAGACCAAGATGACTTTCCTCAATCCCTGTATTATTTTTTTCCTTCTCTAAAAATCTATAGGCATTTCCCAGTACTGTTGCACATATACGTTTAATAAATGTGCACCAGTAGGTACTTCGACTCTGAGAGCACGAGATAATTTCAAACATAAGGAGAGAGAAAGAGAGAGAGAGAGAGATGTGTACGCTCTCCCCCACGCTAGAAAGTATCCCAATTCATTTCGAGTCGGTGTAGGAACACAATTCAGCAGCTTGCTATGGCAGAGAAATTAGAAAATGTCAAAATTTGACTTTTACTAAATAACATTTCCATTCCTTTGTTCTCTCACAATATGAGACTTAGCCCAAGTCAAAGTTAAAAAATGAATCTATTCATTGCACTCATCTACTGAAATCCGCAGGACTGAGACTGAGTCAGCACCATTTCCAGACTACAGCTATAGAGGCAGGGCTCTCTCTCTCTCGACTTTCCTCTTCTGGACGATAGTTCTCTCACAAGCTTTACCTAGTCTAGGTGGGTAGGTAGGTAGGGAGCTACAGAAATGATTTCCTCGATAGTCAATAGCGATCCTACAGAGCTACATCAAACTTCATCCCTATTGTTAGTAGCCTGAGTACGATAACACTTTCCACAAATCCCATTTCCATAAAAGCTTACGAAGTCGAACACAAGAAGAATTGAGCGTGAACGAGTGAGGTTATATAGCCATCTGCACAATCAACCTAACCTACAAATATATACGTATGAACAAAGAGCACATATTTAACTCGTGACTTGAACTAAAAGCAACTCAACGACGACCGCAACAGCCATCAGCCACCTTACCTACCTATCCTATCCCTACCTACCTCCCTACAAATCCTTTGTACTCACAATCAGTCAACTCCAGTATCTTTTTAAAGATGCTCGGATTACTAGCCACAGCTGTACTACTTCTAATTTAAATGGACGAGTCTCTACATTTAAAAATTCAACTACTGATTCTAAGTGTTAATAGACATTACAAGCTCGATCGTAGACATACATGCCTTTCCTAAGGTCATACCACCACCAAAGCAAAGTTGACTCTCAACCGGCTTTCACACTTTTATCTCTTTGTTTCTCGGAAATTGTAAAGTTAGGGTTCGATGGTATTGCTATATATGCACTACCTCACCGCACCGTTGAAGTGGCTGCTCTGGAGGAAAATTCTAACTATAGAGACGGCATGTCCATTTCCCGTAAGTGCTCGTGTGTTGCCCGTAAAAACAACGTTGGACTGCCGCCGTATCCCTGTGAAGAGTACTTCTTGAGTCCGCTTTAATTCACAAAGTAAACGGAACCCCATACTCTCTGTCTAAACTTGTACTCAGAGGAATGTACAAAAAATAAAGTACAAATACAAATAAAATAATCATACAATTTGAAGGAAACTCGGCAAGCTATATCATTTTCATCTCCATCTGTTTTTTAATGCTCAAGAAACCAGAGGGAAAGAATGAGAAAAATAGAAATGAGAGCCAATTCTTGTTTCCGCTGTATACATAGGATACCATGTCCCTACTTACTGGGAGTACAGAGTACAAAGTCTATTGTTCCTGAGGATGGAGCGCGAGGAAAGAGTGCATCGATCAAAGTGTGAAAAGAAAATTAAAATATGACCGGAACACTATACAAGACCTCCGAGAATTCGATGAAGTAAGGGAAAAGCTGAAATTTTAGAAGCACTATGATTACACAGGCTAAACCAAAAAGCTCTGAAAGAAAAGATATTTTTTTTCCCTACTAAATAAAAAGCACGTCGGGGACGTATCTTCATGCGCACAAGAGTAAAACGGAAGCCAGGAAACAAATGACTTCAGACAATTCCCTACTTGAGGTTATATAGCATCCAAATAATCCGATAACTTTAAAATGACTTACGAAACTTTGACGATTTCAAACTGAGGATCAATCTATAGGATTAACCAAGGGAATATAATATTGCTCTTCAAGGAAGTCTCATTTAATACTATTTTTGGGAGGGAAAATATATATATATTTTATCCAGATTTATTTTATACTGTCATCCAGACACAAGAAGAAGATAAAGAAGAAATTTTTTTTATAGGATTACCAAAATCTAACCATCCTGTATATGTTCTCAAAATTTAAGTTACAAATATAAACATTCATAAGGGACTCCTACAATGCTTCGACTACGATAATGTGCAAGAAAAATCCGAAAATTATGTAAACTAAATAAATTGAATGAAAAAATCCGCTGGATAAAATAGAAAGTATGGAAGTCGTGGTGTGTCTGAAGAAAAAAAAAAGTGAAGTAACCTTTTCTCCATATACTCCTACACTGCATACATCTTGACAAAGATGAGTTGGTACAAAAAAATAAAGTTACAATGGTGAATGCATAAGGCTCAATCCAGGAAAAAAGATTTCGGTTAGATTTCAAACCTTGGTAGAGAAACGAACGCTCATTTTCCAGAGACGGGATGTGGGTAAACTGTACGAACATTTTATCCGCATCTACACGAGATAGAAGAGTATAGGAGAAAGCTTCCAGTCTCGATGTAACACACACACACACACACATACACAGTGGGTGGTATTTCTTCAGAAAATCAATACGTGGAGGAGTTCAGCCCGGAAAATCGAGAAAAGAGAAAATAATACGGAAGCAGACCAGAAAAGAGGTTTGACGAAAGAAAAACTTTAACAAGCAAACCCCGCGCCCAAAAAATCTTCCTCCAGTCATCCCATTAAAATCTCCAGTTAAAACAAACGTGCGACGAAAAAAAAAACACAAAAATATATAAACAAAGTACCATATATTTAAGATAAACGTGAAGTTAAATTTGAATCCATGCTGAGGTTTAGACAGAAAGCATTGAAGGCCTTAATCAAAGAAAGTCACTACTGTGCTTCCATCCGTCGTCCCCGTCGCTCCTCCATCAAATCGACTCAACTCCGTACTTAATGCTATATAATTGATACACATTCACGTTCACATCATCTCTGTACCCCAAGCTGTCTTTTTCCTCATAAAAGTCGAAAACTTTAGCAATTTAACAAATCTCCAGTCTATCCTCCCCCAGCTCCTTTACATTTTCCCTATCAAACGCATCAGGAGTGCCGTACGTCCAAAGCCACGTCTTTCCCATTCCAATTGAACGAACATGTAAAGACAAGTTCTCGTTCCTCCAAAGCTTTGAAACACCTTCGGTCATTCATTCTCTCACTGCACTGACTCCTTCACTTCCGCTTATTTCTCGCTTCCCTGTATATATAATTACACCATAGACGAGTATAAATGGCTCCAGCGATACTAGGTGCGTTTCTCTAGCTAAAAAGGAAAGGCTCTAGTTGGCCAAAATACATTTTTCCTTGCTAGATTTCCCTTCATACTTTAGACACCGGCTAGATCCTTTCCTTAACCTGTATAAATTATCATTTCATTTTCTAATTTTATTACACAACGACATCCTCCCCATCTAACAAATTCTCTCGCTCTCTCCCAGATTCAATTTTATTCAAACAATTTCTCAATTTACTTCTAAGAGCCCAGAAATTAATTTTCCTTGACTTAAACGAATTTAAGAAGCCACTACTTTGGAAGCACGTGTAGAAATTATTCTACAACCGCAACTACACTTCAAATGTAAGCAACTCTACACTACTCAAAGATACGCATGAGGTTTCAATAAAAAAAAAAGTCCGTTTATCTCTTAAAACATGCCAAACAAAATAAAAAACTAGGCTGTTAGAAGCTTAAGAAGCTCGGATTTAACTTGTTAAAAGCCTCTAAGATGAAATTATAAGGCACTATTAAACGTAATTCTCAAAAAACACAAAAATTGTGGAGCAGCTAAACAAATTGTAAGAAAAATGAGACATGAAATGAGCTGAGATACTAATACGAAAGATTTGCAGTTAGTAGTATTTTCGTGTATACACCCTTTGAGCTCCATTTTATTTGACAGAGCATAGAAGATATAATTAAATTAAATAGCTCCCTTTAGAAAAACGTATCAGAGAGAAAATATCGAATAATTTAATCACTAAGCTCATAATGCTCCAAAAAGGCTTGCTCTGCTCCAATGATCAATAGAAATTTCTGAATAACTTTTAAGTTGCATAGAAACCACAGTGTAGACTGTCGTAACTGTAGTTGATGAGTTAACCAACACGTTCATGCGTAGCTGGCTGTATGGGAGAGAGAGAGAGAGAGAGAGAGAGAGACGGTTGGAAGATTTATATATTTGTAGAAGTGAGTAAGTTTTTATACATAAAAGAGAAATCTTATATGTTCCCTGGGAGGTAAATATATATTCTACTCCAAGAGTTTCATTAGTTTCGGATTTTCCCCCCTTCTTCAATGGAAGTAACATGTACGCTGAAAGTTATATGTTTGTATTAAACTGTATCAAGTGAGATTGCTTTTTTTTTGCTCTTTACTAGCCTTCCGCCTTCCCCGTTACACTTTTCTTGAGTTTCCTGGTCTATTTTCCGTTTCCACAGTAGCAGAGTAATGTATTGCTAGTTTGGAATCGAATGCAATAAAGGCTATCACCTTTCACCTCCTCCACAACCCAATCTCGCTTTACCTCGCATTTCTCTTATCATCAAGGACAAACACGAGTCTCGGAGCTTGTTCGCTTTCCTTACATTGCCACCTCAAGATAAACATACAGTGGGAACGAACCGAACGAGGACGACCAACAGGGGCGGCTAGCGGCAAGTCATTTGTAGTCGACAAGAGAAGTAAAAGAGTCGTGACCGGGATGCTTATACGTTAGTCAAAGCAGCCGCAAAAATCATCAATACAAATGCTACGCTTAGAATTCCAAATGATGGTGACGAACCAAAGAAGAAAGTCTTTGTAACCACAGCTGCCAACTTATGCATACATGAATAACGGGCAGAAATTCTTTTTTCTCCTCTGAGATAACTTATACTTTTATCTTTTTCTAGGGAGAAAGGCGAGGACGGGGAAACCCAGAGAGAGAGCGAGAGAGAGAGAGAGAGACAGCCCACTTCATTTCATCTATAAGTGAGAAGAAAATACGGCCCGGGAAATTTAATGAAACCTCTCTAACTCGGTAAGTTATGCATTTCTGTTTTGATAGTGAACGATTATTCAATATTTTACTTGACACGTAAAAAGTAAAAACAACAGCAGCTGAGTGAAATAGCTAAAGTTGGTCCACACGACTCCGTCGACTAGGAAAGGTGAAGTATTATAGAGAAAAAGTTGAAAGGACGCCATCTGAGCGCCTGCATATCAAACTTGACTTGTGTAAACGGCATAGAAAGACTAGAAAAACGACAGAGAAGTGAAGAAGCAAAGTAGGGACAGAGAGAAACACCCTTCTAAACGACGAGCTCGGTTTTCCTAGAACTTAATTTGGCAATTGTTAGTGTTTGGGGGGTCGTAGAGCTCTCAAGGCATTAATAGGCAGACATACCCGGCTCAGCAGATATAATTTCAGTCCTGAGGGGTCTTACTCTCTCGCCTATTCCTCTTCATCACATGCTTTCCACAACGACAAGAATACAAACAAGAGGCAAAGGAAACCTCCAAATCCGAGTCAAGTAAACGCCGTACTTTGACTACAACACTTTTTCTCTCCTATTTCATAAAACTGGCTAGTATTAAAATTCGAAGAAAGGCTTCACTTCCTAATACATTTCCTTCTGAGTAATCGCATAATACTAATAATAATGACGGCATCAGGCAGATTTTCACTTGCCTATAGTCACAGTACCTACTCCCAACCCATGCAGCAATGCTTCGAGGTGACGTCACCATAATAATCGTGTCCTACGAGCTTCGTAAGTAAATAGTCGAGTTATTCCAAGCAACTTTTAGTTTACTACTAGTATGTCGACTAGACAGAAACAAAAAAAAAGTTTGCTTGAAAAAAAAATTGTCACTCCAATACTAAGCAATATTAATTTTGTTTTTCTAGCTTGAGCGAGTCATCCCTTCGAGAACACACCAGCAGCACCGAGTTCCCCATCCCTAATTCTAATTCAACTCTCAAGGCAACGGAGATAGGAGAGTGCCAGCCCGTGTGTAAACTATTGGATTCTAAGCGGATTGTAAGAAATGCCTTCAGCTTTAGCTGGCTGAAACCGGGCCAAATTTCTAGTTTTATGTATTTGGTCCCCTTCAACCAGCTGTAGTTGGCATTGCAATCACCAACTCCGGTCATGCGGAACCAACCTCTACCGTCCAATAAGCCGAGATACCTTTATGTATACAAAACCCAGTTCCAACTTGATTGGTTTCATCACTACAAGCCAACTATGAGCCATGGAACCTCTTTCGAGACCGCTCCGGAATCTACTCAGCTTCCTCCATACAGTCCTACAATAATTTATAAGTGGTATTGCACTACCACAATACCATAATAGAGACTTGTTGTCAGAAATAACACTGTAAAGTACTATTATCAAATCCATTAAAAACACGTAGTCATAGTCATACGAGTTCATATTTTCCCAGCCGTCCCATGTAATAAAGTATGTGTGCGAATTCCAATGGAAACTCCATTTTAAATGTTAACCCTCGCAAATCAATTTAAATTATGTATTTCTCCAATCCCTTCACAATAATGTTTACATTCAAGGGCTGCATCTGTAAGCTACAGACTACAGAAGCGTATGACGGAAGATAATGGATATTATTTTTCGTTATCGCAACCCAACCGCTTCCCACTAAATTCCATCCTTTCACATTTTTGTTTTTCATATCTAATTAAATATCCTTTTGCAGGAAATTTTGCACTAGCCCTAAGCTCCATAACATGTGAGCTGCTGAGGTTCCCAGTAGGAACTTTCCCTACTGCAATCTAAATTTACTTTCCACAAAAATCAGGTGCTATATATATACCCCAGTACCTATACCCAAGCCCGTAAATTGATAGGACGGTGGGTAGGTAGGTAGGTTCCTAGGTACTTTCAAAATACGTCCATATTTAATATCGCAATTTCCGTTCGCTTTATCATTACCGCCACTGTTAGACTAGGTCATTCAAGGAAGTAAATAAAGTAGATTAAATTACCTACGAAAAAAGCTATTCTATTTGTTGTAGCCACTCTATGAGGAAGAACTTAAAAATAGCCTCATCTCTCAATATACTATACAAACATGAAGTAGGTAGGTAGGCTTAATCCTTTCAGGTGCATGCGGTCGGAGGTGGAAGACTAGACACTGTAGCTTATGGCACTCCATTATTCACGTGGCCAGAAATTAGGCCTCTCATAAGAGGGACAAGTCGAGAGAGCTACCTGCCATCCTGGACTTTTCATTGGACTTGAAAATAGCCCAGGTTCCGATCAGATAACACAACATCCAGCCTAAACAGTGCAGTGGTTACATTACTGTGGAACACACGACCTGCCTGGTTCAAAGTTGCCATCACATCACATCACCGTAAATGAAAGGGAGAAACTAACTAAGTGAAACAATTACATATCTGGATACATTATTTTGATGTGTCCTTTTGCTTACTTAGTAGTTTCCAGGCTTGACTGCCTGTGCGCCGTCAAACTCATCTTAAGCTCCCTTTGTATCTCCTTGGGTACACAAAAGCACAATAGACAGCCGTAAGAAGTAATGGCAACCTGGATAAGCACTCACAGTCACTAACTAAGCATTAAGTCCCCTGATACTCGTATTTTCACCGGTAGAGCAAAATGGAAACTCTGGTTTTCATCGATATTTTTCATCCATTTCACTGTTAACTGAATCACTCCAGCAGCATCCAGACCCAATGCTCCTTCTTTCCCATTCCTTCCCTCAAAATATCAACTTGGAGCACTTTCCCATCGTATAATAGCTCCCGTCTGGAAGTTTATGTAGTGAGTACTACGGAGATCGTTTGTGTGAGTGTGTGTCTGTGTGTCTGTGTATGAATGAAGAATTTCCTTGAAAGCACCAAAGAAGTCATAGTACTCCCGTAAATGTGTCATATATATAATGCAATTTAACTTCTTCCTTCCTCCTTAATTCCGTTCTCCCTATAAAACAACTTTTCTATTTTACTACTCTACAAGTCTGACGATATTTCTTTTGAACCCAAAAAAAGTAAAATTCCATTTAGAATACATCCATCACATACGAGTGAGCTCCCCTTGTTTAAAGCACTTAAAGCCAACTCAGAACCAAAAAATGAAAATAAAAATAACGTCACAAGCATTATTTTATTAGCCCAAGAAAAAAAAAGTCGAAGGCTCTGGAGCAGATGGCCAAGTGATTTTTTTTATACTTTATAATAAATTCATACACACTCTACAGCCTTTGTACTACTTTCATATTTGTATCCATTTTGTGTTTTTCCACACTTCGATTGAACTGGAGTCTCACTCTCAACTTTCCCTTTTCTAGTCCCTCTTCCAACACTGCACTGGAAATAAAGATTTCCCAGACTTCTGCCACTCTAAAATAATTAAAATTTGAGTACGAGAATGCAGTTTCCGTCCCTCATGGTCCTGGCACCTTCTGCGAAATTCCAAACCGTCTCCGCGTTATCTTTGGCAATTTTCTTTGTAACTGACAAGTGCTGGGAGAGGGGTTGTTACTTTATAACTTTCTTAGATTAAATGCCACACTTAATGAAATTACTATACTTGAAATCAATTTTATGATTAGTAGCGTGTCCCTCAAACCAACTATGGAGAGACATTTAAAATTCGTAAAATGGTCCAAAAAATATATGAATAAGGCCACTCAAAATTTATAGGACAATTCCTTGTCACAGAAAGTCGTCCTTAGGCAATCACATGAGAGAGAGAGGAGCAGCCATGCATAGGATACAGTGTACCTCCACGCAACATATAGTACAAAGTCATTTACATAAGAAATAAATATTGTTTGGTAGAGAGTCAAAAGAGCAGTACAAAATGACAAACATTTAGGCGTTGGAGGTAGGGATGAAGCCCTACATATGCGTGTATTAGAAATATATAATTATATGTATATCCTCCACTCCAAACATCCACCGTCATTTTAACATTCACTGTCACTTTCGTTGACAACGGAAATTGTAGGCGCTGACAAACTTGTAGATGAGTTCCCACTTGAATCCCCACTGGTGATAAATAGTTGACTCCTAACTTTTACTTTTTTCCTTCTATTGCCTTCCACTGCATTTCATTCGCTGTTGTGCCATAAAATGCACATCCTTTTGTTCTAAGGTTTGCATGCCACAATAATTGCTAATTATGGTCGTCGGACCCAGGCCCATTCTAGTTTACGACCGAAAATTACCATATTCACAATTTCAATCCCTCCTCACGACTAATGCAAAGGGCAACTGTTCACGACAGAGGAAAATTAGCATAAAATTAAGACTAGCTTTTTTGGCACCTTTCGAACTCACTTGCAAAGTTTTTTCAGCTAAAGCTCATGAGGAAGAGCACACACAATAATACTAAAAACTAAGTTTACTCAATTCATCCAATTCGAGATACCAAAAAAGTATAGCATTTAAAGTTTAAACGGGATTTTGCTAAAATAAAAAGTGTGTACCTATGTGGTAATAATAATACAATTACTGCAGATTCTTCAAAAAGTTTGGGATGCAAACAATAATTTTAAAATTATGAATATAACCTGTGCATAGCAGCACCATTTCCATTCACCATGTGTAAAAGGACGCAATGTATTTGAATAGTGATAGAATGTTATTACAAAGTTTGGTGGATTCTAAGAAAGAAATGTTTGCGACTAACTTTTAGAAATATATTAATCAAGCTTTGAAGGTGACAGTCTATATTTTATGAAAAAGGGAAGAATTAGTTTGGAGTGAGCGACAGCGTCAAAGAGAGAGAGAGAGAGAGAGAGAGAGAATGCGGACCAAGAAATCTCGTTCATGCTTACAAACTAAATTCCACCGCCGCCGTTGACCGTACGTTGAGTGAAAGTTTCTATTAAAGAGAAACCATCCGTGTAAGGTGCACACGCAGGAGAAAGTCTAACGCCCCAACCACTTGACTTTTGAATACATCCGCTCCACAACGAGTTTATTGAAAGATTTATCTACATCTACACGAATGACGAAAACACCAGGAACGCACCACTCCTGTGTGCCCCGGAAAATGTGCAAATCTTCCGCAGCATCTTCCTCATTCAAGTTAACTTATTCATGCAAAAATTCCTTATTACTTTGTGGACGATTATTCATCCGACGGAGACAAAAGGCAGTGCATTGTTAATTAAACGAAGGTAGTCTCAAGTCATTCTAATATGCCTTCAAGAAGACGTCTCCGCACCCGTACATGATGTCTTGGGGTGAAGTAAATTATATTGCGGCCATTGTGTCTGTGTGTGTGTATGTGTGTGTTCTGAAAAATCTAGTTAGTAGCAGCGTCACGTCCTTTTTCGAAGGAACTCGGAAGCGCTCCAATCTGTAGCTCTCAAGCGCACAGTATTCCCTATTATGAGTGAGTTGTGACAAATCGTGGTTCTAATGAAAGTCCATAGGAACATCCTTGCTACGGTACGGTAAGCACAAAATCAAAATTCATGTAATAGACAGTACAACGAAACATAAATGAAAAGTACCAACATAAACTATTATTAAAAACTGATATTTATTAAAGTACCTATCCACTTCCCTTTCACTACGCTCCAAATATCACCAATAGTTGCAAAACTTAAGAAACAATCATAAATGCTTAAAATTAGGACTTGGCAAACGGTAATATATAACTTTGACTTATTTAGTCCCATGCCCGAAAGTAGCATTTAAATATTAATCTGAATAGACAGGGCTCTCTGACAGAGTTTGCTATTTTGTCCAACTAATCAAGTGCATACACAACACACAAACACAACTATGATATAAAAACAACTACCTGTCTACATACATATATTATGCTTTCTTACACGTACATATTACTACGATTATCTGGATGCCGCCTGAAAACTTCTTATCAGTCACACCTTATACACTCAATATTTCTCCCTACATGCTTTTCTCGTATAATGAAAGAATGTCAACCGGTAGCTTGTTTAGACAGGGATTTGCATTTAAACTAGGCTACAGGGTACAGAGAGAGAGAGAGAGAGGGTCTGGACTGAGCAAACCTAGATTACTGCAATAGACACAATTAAGTAGAAGTAGGCTCTGACAATGTCAACGTCGGGGGTTTAAAATTGTGGGGGAATGACAGGAGGGAGTCTAGCAGGAAATAAACGTTATTAAATTTTGTAGCTACCTACATATATTATCGTTTGACATCCCACAATTTTTGTTCCCTGGGATTGGGAAGCATAATAAATTGTACAATACAATTTTATGAGCAAATTCGTTCCCGGACGTCGGCCCCACACTTACCATTCTAATGTATGCAGAGTCTGAATTAAGACGGAGAAAATACCTAATGTGGTTATCAGGGGGCCGACGAATTTTTTTTTTCCAGGAAAAGAGACTTTGCTTATACACGCAGAATAAAAATATTATGAATACTTTGTGCTACGGAGTACAAGGCTCCTGTCTCAAACGACTTTTTAACCGGGACAGGAAGATACTTCTGAATACGTATACAGATACTTTGCATGAGAAATTAACATTGAAAAAACATTTTCATCCCATACGAAGGAGCTCCTTCACAATGTGAAAGTGTGGTGCGGTGCTACGGTATTACTTAAAACTGCACATGCACATAATTACCTACCAACGTTCCAACAAATCTCACAGAGGAAAGTACCAACATAAAACTTTGAAAGGGTCTACAAATTCTACAACGGATGCGTTCCGTATTATAAATATTCTACCTCCTACATACATATAGGTATATTAAATCGAATTTAAATGCCCGGTTAGTTCTGTACACAAAACTTAGAATTTTAAATACAATGTCAGGCCAACTCCATAATAAGAATAAAATACCAGGACCTGGAATGATGATCAATAGTAAAACATAAAAATCAAATTTTCTTTACGCTGTGCAAACCTTACTTTCTCCATTAAAAAAGAACTTATACACCTGTAAGTTTCTAGATAGAAAGCTGTATTTATGATTTGTTGTCACTACTAGCAACAGTAAAATAAAACAAATACGATGGTAGGTAGCACAGCTCAGAATTTGAAAGAATAGGCTCGTAAGAGTATAGTGTAACTACAAACCACGGTGTATAATTACCTAGAGCTATAGAAAAGAACTAAAGAGCAGACAGACTTTGATTGCCTTCTCCTAGAATAGTATTGAAGAGCTAATTAGTTGGCACATGTTGCGACTCATTAATATTTAAATCAAACTTGCCCTAAAACTTGATGGATCATTTCCAAAATTCGGTGTCTCCAGAGTCTCCAACACTTTATACCTCAACTAGGGTAGGAATGGTAGGGCTAATTTGTAACGCCATGTCGCATTCCTATTTGGTCCTATGGAGATTCCACACAGGGGGTAAGCAACTGCCTGTTGCACGGCAATTATTTCTACCCAATGTATGTATTTTTTTAACAATTTGGTTAGATATTTTCAGTGCTTACATACAAGCAAATGAATAGTTTCAGAAAGAGAAAGGGGATCACAACAACCTACGCATTTTGCAATATACCTAAGCATCTTATGCACAAAATAATGAGCTTCTCTATAGTCAAGCAACTATAGGAAATTCAAAATAAAATTTCGCTTGGATTTAAACTTGCACAAATTGCAACAGAGGATAACCTTATCCTAGGTACTCTCAGTAAACAAAGCCCTTACCTACTAATTACTTCTAGATTGACTACTACAAGTTGCAGGTCTATTCAGGAAAGAGATCGAGCTTCCTTCTGTAGCCGAAGTATAATTAGCAGTGCGCGTGCATACATGGGACATAATCAATACTGTCAGGTATACAACTAACCTACCTACGTACACCCACCAGGAGATATGAAAATAAAATACCCCCGCATATTATTTTTGCTCTTATAATCAAGGCATAAAACCAATATTCCGGAATACACCCGCAGCAGTAGTAAAACTCATTTGTTAGGATCAACTCAAAATCCAAGAGGTAGGAAGGAAAGATAAAGAGGAAGCCGAGTGAGAAAAATACAAAGTAAATTTAAATTGCGGGACTAGTTACTTCATGGTACCTCCACACATACACACACACACACACACAAAACTTCTATCACGAAGCACAAGTTTTATCCCAAGGCTCTTGATATGAGAATCTGAAGGAAACTTTGGCGTTTTACGAGATTCTTCAGAATGCCAGTCAGTCATCATTTCTGTTCTTTTCTCTAGCATCCCTTCTTAAAAAGCACATTTTTATTCAATGCTCGCATATGAAATAAGCCCCGTTTATACATACCATGGATATTTTATCCAGCTTACATTCCACGCATCACTTACCTATAAATCGCACATAAAGGTTGTGAATGTCGTCCATTACCTCAACAAAAAAAAATTGTTAAGCTAAGCAAGGAGAGCGTACTAAATTTCCTTCGTACTTCTTGTATGTTGTACAAGCAGTACGAGCTTATTGTTAGTGTGCACAGAGCAGAAATATCTAAACATTTTTCTGGAGACTTGCTTTCATTACGTGTTCAGGCAAATAAATGTTCTTCTCGATGTAGGTAGTAGACGCTCTCCCTCTCTGTCTCTACATAGATGTATTTAACAGGTGCGGGGAACCCTGCCTGCATATTACATTATACAAGGTGTGAACATTTATTCTTGAAAACTACGGCTGTTCAATTAAATGCGATTGTGTTTTGTTACTTTGAGGGACCGTAAATGAAAAACGGTAACTTGCCCGCCTACGTCTCCGTGCATATATGTATGTACGATTCTATACTCGAACGCAGCTGCTCGGTCATAGCTCCATATTTCCGATGAAGGCTACAAGCAATCTTTTACCTTCGATAAAGTTCCTCTCTTCTCTCACCCTCTTCAAGAGAACGACTAATAAAGTCTGAGATGAAACACGGGAAAGACAATGGCGGAAGACAACAAGGAGAAGCGGAGAAACGAATCGGAGGAGAAGATTGAAAACCCATGGTAAGCTTGAAAGGTTTATTTTCTCTTCCTCTCCCTGCCCATTACTCACCGTCACGACATTCACCAAATTACGCACAAATTACCCTTATTACGTACTCTTTACTACTTTCGCGCTTTCCTGTTTCCCATACTGAAAACACCATGGAACTGTCTAGTGCTCACCTTCCCCAAAAATATAAGATCCGAGGTACTCAAATCTAGTGTTTTCCATCACATTCCCTTCGCTTCAAGGGAGCTTCAAGTGTTTTGCGGAGTTCTTTCACTCAAATTCCTTTGCTCTCACAGTTTTACCATGGCGACGAAGCTTCCAGAGACGTGACGTTATGGGCATTCATCCTACTTTGTCCTCACACAAGCAAACTAAATACTAATCAACATGTTTATCCTTTATCCTATTCCAACTGGTATGCCGTGTATTTACAAGGCATTTTTGACACTTTGGTCACTCACTACAGCTCGATTATTCGAATGTTTGTTCACTAGGCTCAGCTCCCAGTGCACACGTTTCTAACAGACGTATTTGAGACAAGAGCAAGTAATGTCGAAAGACCTTCTATTTAATGAGAAGGCCGGAAAAACAAGGATCTACGTAAGTGTCATAATATTTTTTCAGGTGATAGCCTTTTCTTCTGATTGTATTTTATGGCTTGATAATAATATTGTTCAGGAGGTGCTACGTGCGGATTTCGAAGGCAAGCAGTCCATATTTATGTGCATCACACCAAATCCGAAATCTGTTGAGGAAGGAAGTCGTGCACGCCTATAAGACATTCTAGTTAAGACGACTGAAGTTGACTACCTTTTCACTTGTACTATGTAATCGAGTTAGCCAGTCAGCATGCGTATGCATGTCCAACTGCACTCCTGATTGGCAAAGCTACGGTCAGGGCTCAAACTACCAATTTGCGTAGACAACAGTACCAACTTGAAGACGAATGAGAATGCATAGGTACATAGGTACGTTATAAATACGTCCAGCACACTACAAGCTCGACTCAATTCTCTCAAGGAAGAAAAGAAGCTGTTAGTCTAATGGTTTGTTGGTCTGTCGTTATGAAAGAGGAAAAGATCATTAGCAATTTTTCATGCCTTCATAATCAAAGGGTAAAACTAATCAGGTCTATGCACTACTTTGCAATAAAAGTTTCAATTACAGTATCATTCGAATTTTCACAAATGACACCAATTCAAAATAATCTCCATGCTGAGGGTATAAGATGTGAGAGACCAAGACGGAAGAGAGGAGCATTCCACTTACTCTATTTTAAATGTGCTCTAGACAGCTATTAAAGTGAAACTATCTCACCTTGTGAAACAAATTTTATGGTTGAGGGCTCAGCTTTTTACGAATCTTAACTATTTTTAGCCAAGTTTTCATGAGGCAGTAACAAGAGCATTTCTCCTCCTTTTACTCTGAGCATGGACGATTTACTTTAATCTCATTTTGCAGAGGGAGAATAAACAGGATTGTTTCAATGATCGTATGTACCAGGGTCAGAGCTGGAACTCTGCATAATTCATTCCATATATTCTGTTGCGTACAATATTAATGTGCTCTTGTATCACTGCAGTGTAGAGGAGATAATTTTTTTCTTCTCATATACATGTACCTACACCTACCCACCCAACCAAAATTCCAAGTTAGAACATGCGATATTTAAAGACCAGCAACACATTATATATGCTTTGCCGCTGCCGCGGCTACTTTGGAGCGTAGACACTGAACTTTCACTGTTCCTTCATTTTCAGTTCCTAAACTCCAGGAAGTTTTGTGTGCTTTGGTTCTTATCGTTTACATGTCTAAAAGCACTATGCATACATTTGTCTTAACACGAGAGATATCTCTAGGATTCACGCTGAGCCTGTCTCTAAGTACAGGGTGGCACGACCTCTTGAGCGTCCAACATTTCAGACCACTAATGACTCTAACCACGTTAACCTTTCTCATAATCGCCAACTGTCAATCCAACATTACACTACATAAGCCCCTCCAACACTGAAGCCCTAGCCGCCCAAGCCTCCTGAATTTACTTTCTCCAGTTCCGTGCACCTCTGAGAGGACTTTTGGCTCGTAATGAATGAGTAAGAGTCTAAAGAGCACCTCTAAATCTGAAAATCCACTTTCATTTTACATTGTATACCAAGTTATTCAAATGCAATGTCCCTACCCGTATGCCGCCCAGGCCTAGGCCCGACTGAACTTGAGCTCAATAAATGCAACAAATACGTAAAATGCTTTCCTTTCTTAGTCGTCATCCATGCATTCAGCTATAATTATGCACGCTCATGCGATACAGTTACTTAAGTATGCAAATAATGGTAGTTTATCCAAATATGTATGTTTCCTGACACTTCTGAGGTAAACTAATGATATCACTTGAAAGGTTAATTACTCAAAACCCTTCGCTGGAGCACTAGGGTCATATATAGGAGAATTCAACCATCATCCGACTCACAGCAGGCAGTCTCCGGTTTTATAGTCACAAATTATTCCCAGTTATAAAATTTAGATGACTCAAACCAAATAGCTTGGATATCCTCAAAGGTTTTATTGGGTTTGTTAGGATCCTATTTGTAGTATTAGTTCACACGCGAATTCTCCTACCCTCACCATCTTAAAGTACAGTACGAGTCCCTTTTGGTAAATTATTGACTAACGGCTCTCTCACTATTACATCATTCACCATTCGTCCAGGATTTTCCAGCCGTTGAAAATTCCAAGAGTTGAAAACTGGGCGCAATGTAATGATATTTCTGGGGCCGTAGTTACAAGGGGTGCACAGAATAGTAAATATTACAGAAGGTAGTAGACAGATATACAAATATTGTCATTATGTAATCCATAACTTACGTAATAATACTTGAGTTTTTAAAGGATCTCAACTTTCCAAAATGGGAGTTAGTTTGCGGCGGTAACAATAAATTACGTCTCAATTAAATCACACCGAGGTTAAAATTTGTAGCTAAAGCTGTCCCAAGAGTAATTTACACACAACCGAACGTTTGCCAAGGAAAATATATGTTAATGGGGAGCACAAATAGGTCCTTATCCTCACTCCCATGCAGGATTTTTTTTTGCCACGTGTCAAATATTTATGAAGGTAACGCATCAAGGAAAAAGGAGCAGGAGAGGAAAAGAATTGGTTGCACTTGACGGTGAGTCGTTCTGTGTCTACAAATAGCTGTGTGGAAAGGAAACTTTCATCACCTCACGTACGTTCCTCTTAGTAACTCTCACCTCTTGTTTTCCAGACCAATATGCACACCCTTACGGAGAAATAAAGCGAGAGAAACAGCGAGAGAGAGAGAGAGAGGGTAGTTACTACCTACATGGTCTGATTTCTCCCACGTTATCCATTTCATTGATCGTAATAATGTAAGTCTATGTTTCATCACCTTACAGCCATTTCCCCCCCAAACTACATACATATTCCAATCTGTCTTTGAGTTCAACTATGAGTAAAAGTCACCCATCATGTTTTATCCCATAGCATTGGTAATATGATGGACACACCTTCAAACAAACTACGCCCAAAAATTTCGTTGAATGAACGGAATCAGAGATTCATTTTCTTTTTCAACCAGCAGCTTTATCATTTTATCAGAAAGTAACTATTCTCCAATCATACTATAGCCCAAGTAGTAGAAAGTTGTATCAGATTTACGTAATATATGGGAAGGTGTAACATCCAGTATAACTTGTCAGTTGATTAATCGCACACATAATAGATGAACTCTGTAAAAACATTTCGCTTTCTTTTTCCACTCATGTTTCTTTCACTCAAACAATGCTCATTTCTTCAAGCTCTTTCCTCATACCGGCACGTACAATAGAAAATAGGCCTAGCTTTTATGCAGTCAGAAAATATATTTTATTGTGCTCTTGCATTCAACGGACCTCCTAGTTTTACTGTGTACAAACCTAGGCATGTAATGGACGGAGGAAACGCGGTCATGTGAGTTCCAGGACCGAAATATTAGCATGTTTATACGAATAGCTTCGAGCACGTGAGTAGCCTCAAATACAAAATCGTCCATCGTCACTGTCACACATGATTGAATTTCGAATACGTATTATGTATGCCCTCTCTTTAATTAACAATGGACACAATCCTGAAAATATAATGCATCCCACTGAAACTGTAACATATACAAATCGTAATGTGTTTGCAATGCTCATTTACCAGAAGGCATCGCTCCCGAACAACTTCCGCTCGATAGGACTAATAAAATATGTCCACATGGCCAGTTACAGCATGATTTAATATCTATGACAGTTTTGATCAACAGCACTGGAGTCACTGCGAACCTGTTAATCTACGCGGAAAATCTAATATAACCACAAGTTTAATCGGTTAGCCACACTTGAACAAATCCAGCGTGTCTATAACGAACCCCATTAAATGCATTCTAAATGAAATCAAATCATGTACTCATCACGGACTCATGCATGTTCGTAGATATTTAGGTATTTACAAGTTTCCCTTTTCAGTTTTTTAAGAAATACCAAAGGTACTACCACAGACTTAGTGTCGACATTATACTTAATCAAATAATTCATAAACACAATTTCTAGGAAGAACTCCAAGATTGTGTTCAGCTGCCATACCTACAAACAGTCTACGGCTCATTTCACCACTACTAAATTTTGAATAATAAATAATACGAGAGTAGAGCCGATGATAGTATTGATACATTAATTCAATGTTTGAGCTTGGAAAAGCATGCCATTCATTCATTCGAACAAAATCCGACAATATTGGGAAAAGCTCAGCTTTTTTTTAGAAGGGAGCTTAGCAAAGGATTCAACTGTAATGTCACAGACTTGTAAGGCTGACGAAATAGTTTTTCTCAAAATTACTCCCAGAGGAAGTTAGGATGAATTTGGATCAAAGCGAATTTTTTTTTATTAACTACCATCTAGAATAAAACTCTCATTAAATACAGCGAAAAGCAAACCATGAAGGTACATTCCGGGAAAACGACGATACCCATGACAAATTTACCAGAGGTGGATTCGTGGTTCTGTTAATCTCAATGCCAGAATAAGTTTATGATCGTTTGATCCTTTTTTCTTTGTAAACGTCCCTAAATTTTTGGAACCGTAATTCCTTAAAAATTGTTAACGTTTGCTAATATCATTACGCATGAATGCAACCTCCGCAACCTTCCTTACAATTCAGCCCTCAGTACGAAAAATCCTTTGCACACGTAATTACAAAGTAGGAGACAAGTGCGTGTTGGCTTGGAATTATAATCGTCAACTATTTCTTTGAAAACTGCCAGATGGGCAGAGCTAACAAATTTCAGGGAATCATTGTCTTCTTAGAACTAAAATCGAATTACTAATGTACAAAACCATAGCTGAAGGAAAAATAATGTTCACCATAACTAGAGAGAAAGTCGTGGAAAGTCAACGGTTAAGTAATTAACTTCGTCGTTGCGCAGTTTTAAGAATGATTTTAACAACTGTGAGCCTCAAACTAGCAGTAGGGATAGTTCCTAGAAAGAACCTAGTAATGTGTATAGTATTCCACTATCTGATATTCATTAAAAACTCGGTGGATATGAATCCCACGGGTTGTACATATACGACGAAAGTGAGAAAGAGACATTCGCTGGGAAGAGAAAGCAACGTCGTGAGTTCTGCTGAGCGTGTTCGTTGCTTCCTTGGCCCTGGGCATTGAGATCAACATCAAAATCCGATTCTCTTGCTGAAAGGAATGAAGAAGGAAACATTATCCTCTTGCACTACACGTTAAAGCCCATCCACCCAGTGCAGAGAAAAGTAGCAGTTGAACTTAACACGCCAGGCCCTTTTCTTTCCCCACGCATCCCATGGCCATCAGAGAGAACATAACATTATATTACGATTATACATAGGAGGCCGGTGAAAGCAGTTCATTTTGGGATACGCCCTTGCCATCAATGTAATGTGTAGAGTGTGTGATGATTCCTCCCAATATTTCACTCCAGATTAGAGTCTTCGTTAGAGCAACTAAGAAGATGCACTGGTAAGTTCGTTGAACACATAAACTGACATTTTTCCTAACCAGCTTATTTTCCTTGGCACGTTTATCACTCCCGATTCAGCTTTATTTATATTATGCTTCCAAGTTTTTTAGTACATGGAGAAAATGACTATCGGAGAAAAAGAACAGAGTGAGAAATAGAAATAAAGATAGAAAACTCAGAGCTAGATGGAACTTTCCAAACTGAAATTACCACTTGTCTCCGGTTGAAACTATTAGTAATAGCCCACCTTACCCCCACATGTACTCTCCGAAGGATTCTTAACTATCAAACTTGTATAAGCCCTTGACTCAATTGGCTACACGACTTCAAGTAATTACTGACCTCGGCATCTCACACCTAAAGAAAACCAAAATACCAAAATTTTTAGATCACATCTTTCTACAGGCAACTACTCATCCCACGGAGGTCCACACACACGAGTTCAAGTGGGTATATTAAGAACAACTTTTCTCCACCAAGGCGCTTAAAGATTGTCTTGGCGTAGAGGGGAAAAAAGTTCCTGTAGATCTCTGCAGAAAAATGATCACGCACCAACCTACCCTGCATGCCGTTAAAAGTGTTCACACTACCAGTCCGCAGAGTGTGGCATTCCCGCATTCCAGATCCTCAAGGGTTCTACTAGTCTACTCGGCAGCTAAAGCAATAATTTTTAGAAACTTTCCAAAATTTTCAGATATAAAATTGAGGATTTTTATAAAGGTATTTCCTTTAATACAGGTAACGAGGCAAATTACATCGATCAGTATCATCAATCATGCAGAAGACTTGCTCTGCATCACACAGACAAAGATTATTCACTTGGGGCATCAAATTCAATGAAGGCAATAATGCTATAGTTGGAAAAATTTAATGCTAGAATGACTGCAAATCCGGAAATTTATGTAAGAAACAATTTTCATTTTATGACATGTTTCACTTCCACAGAATAGAGAAACGCCCGTCTTCACAATAGTACAATAGTCAAGAATTTTTACTCTCGTCTATGAACATTTGTAGAAATAATTGTATAGTATTTTATGCTTCTGTCGAGGTACTACAGCCCTTTGCTTTTTTTTGCTTTCATTCTTGAGCAATCCATCGTTTCTGGAGCTGCCTGACACGAAGTGAGAATAGTATAAGCCCGAGAAAACTTGTTTAATGAAGTCTTCCCGGAGACGTCCTATCAGTTTCTTAAATTGGATTTCATTACTGAGTCAGAATTTCTCCCGCAGACATGATTTATTATATGCCTCAAAAAATAGTTCAACTACTTTTAACCGAGTTGAACATTAAAATCGGCTAATCCCGCAGTGCCATGTTTCAACGGTCTACGCATAGTTTGCATTTAGTCACTTTTTGAAATTCTTCAAGTCTCACTCGCTCCTCTCAACTGTTCTTTCTCTAATGTAATTTTTAAATTTAGTCAACGAAGAGAACTCAAGTATGTGTCTTCCTATCTAAGGTATACTGTACTGTAAGCGTCCACGAAGAGTGGATTATATACATCCCAGCTACCTAGATCTTATTTTACCACACACTACGCTCCGTAAAAAGTACCATGTTAAAAACAAAATTATTTTCAGTCAACGCAACGTACACGTTCTGATTCTACTCTGTTTAAATCCAGATATGAAAAACTTTGGACTGAAAATTCTCTCGGTTTTCTTATGCTAATGTGTCTTATGTACAACTCCATTCATGTCTCGAAAGTCATCCTTAACTCCAGCCTCCCAAGGGAATACCTCTTCTAAGCTACAACAAACCTTTCTCATTTCCTACTTCTTATGATACAATGCATGAATCCATTTAAACGAAACTTGAATTTATATTGTACAAAATATGGACTTTTTTTTCTTTAACAAATACTTTACCTCGTGTACAATACAAAGCCAGGTACTTTCCTGCTTTTTTTTCTCAAAGTCCTTTCAAAAAAAAGTTCTCTTTCTCCCTCTACTCAGGTTATAGCTGAATCTCAACTTTTCGTACCTACAAAAGACATGTAAACGATAGAAGCACCAGCATCAGTTACGACAATACAACGAAACGGTAGGTATTTATAAATAATACCAAGGTTTTTATACACCGTAAAATCACACGCATCCTCGTCAACATAGCCAGTCTACTAGAATCAGATAAAAGTTCAGTTAGAACAGAAATCTGAATAGGTACGGAAAAACAACAATGAGATAGATCTACCTACGTAAATTCCAAGAGATAATGAAACGTGCTCTTGATTTTGTACAAGTCTGGACCTCTTGTTCATTTTAGTGTGACAGTAATGGCTGTACCTATAGTATGTGAAGCATGCGTACGAGCGAGCATTAAACAAAACACCTTTAACTGTAAACGTTACCGGGACTAACTGACGCACCTCCCTATTTAGGTATGGTTAGGTCTTCAGGCTTATATTTCGTTTAAAACAAATGATCCGTTTGGCTACTTTGTAAAACTACCTGAAAATCCATTCATCGTATTCGTATTGTATCTCAAAACACACATGAGTATATTCCAGCTCAATTTAATGAAATAAAGTATACAATTCCATTGTACTACATACCTTTGCTCATTGCCATTTTACCAATCAATTAAATCAACATACATAGGTAGGTACTAGTGATATATTCCATCGTTTCTTCCCTGTCTGCTCATCTACAAGTATAATACATGCTCCCATTTGTGTAAAAAATACTTCATTATCACCACGTCTATTAACACACGAGTCCCGAGAAAACAAGCCGTTGTTGTCACATAATTTCGGTTTTGTGATGGCAATGCTTGTACAGCTATAGTTATGCGCCCTAAAATATAACAGATTTACAATGGATTTATTCATTTGCCGCGCACTACAGTGCAGTGCAATACAGGTTTATAAGGAAATTCTAGGGAATTTGCACAAGCGTCATTTTCCTTCGTGACACTCGATATCTAACATACCTGATTACTTTTAAATGTTTAATTAAATTCAATTAAAAGCATCATAACAACATACTATCTACCCTTATTCCAATTACAAGACCACTATGCATTGTCCAATGATACTTGATCCATATAATTAAAATTTAAATTGATAGTATTCACACAAAAATAGAAACTGATAAAGGTTTATACTGCTTGAAAACGTTCAAAACAAATACGTACTAAACAGTCTAAAATCGAATGCATCTACAGCAGTTTCACAAAGTATCTAAAAACGAATTACCGTCCGCCTTCTACAACGCAACGTGGACAAATGCTCCGTTCATTTAGCAAAAGTAAAATACAGTTTCCCACATAGGTAGGTATATAATACATGCACGTGTAGGAAACACAAAAGAGGTTCGCTCGCAAAACCTGAGCAGCCGAAAGAAGAAACTGCGGAATATTCAGATGAACACCACTAATGTAGGTAGGTAGGTACATCTCTCTACCCACCAGTAATCAATGATATACATAAATTCAAATATCATCTTATAAAATGTCTAGCGAATTCTGTAACGGCGGTTTCTTTCATGAACTTAGGATCACAAAAAGCGCTAGAAGTACAAAAGAACGACGGGCATATTTCAGGGACTCAACGGCATTGAGAACCTACAGAAAAATAATCAGTAAATCGACGGAGTAGAGACATTTCCTTTTTCATTCTTTGTTTCCCTATCTATTTGAAAGACTAGTCAGTATTTTAAAACGCGTAACGCATCTTCCTTGCCAGTCATCTGAACGCAGTTGTAGCAAGAATTCCAAATTCAAAACTATCCTAGAAAATTCACTACTGCTGCTTCCCCTTTCGCATACTTTGTATATAATGTATATGGTGGTCCCTTTAATAATTTCTGAGCCGATTAGACATCCACAGAATTTGAATTTCTTTACCCATTCCCTAATGGCAAGAACCCATACAAATAAAACTCAAGTAAGCAAATTAGTTTTCATTTTGTTTGCCTTTATTACGCGTCCTGAAAAACTATAAATTCATAACCACCGCTTATATTTTTAAATGAAGTAGACAACTGAACTCCACATTTTAAAAAACTCGTAAGCAAACACTGGAAGCAACACTAGTCGCCATTTAAACTTTGCGTGTTTGAATAGTTTTCAAAATAATGAATAAATATACTCAAATTCATAATAAATTCGAGTGTATGTACTCTATACCTATGTATATTTATATTCAGCTTAAAAATGAAAATGTGAAACCCGTAATAATCATGTGCACGCTCTCTAAACGCCCTACTAAACTGTAGAAGTGTGACGTTTAGCCAAAGTAGGCAAATATAGATATTATTGCAATTTTGTAGGTGTCCCCAAGTGTCGACTTCATCGTAGCGACTCAGGACCAATTAGGTTAGCCTAACCAGGGTTGGTAATTAAGATAACGGCGTACTCAAGACCAGAGAGCTATATTTTATCAAATGTACGCCTTTCGTAGCACAATTCCTAAATCTATCAAGTTGTACCAGTAATTGGAAGGTTTAAATGAGGTTTATGGCTTTACTTTATCGTTCGTAGGACGTTTCACAATAACGCTATTTTATTATAGGCTTTTGGAAACTACAAAACCATTATGGTAGGTGTCCATAATGCACGTCGGACAAATTAGATCTAAACATTTACAGAAAATAAATGGATTTCAAGTTATTCGTATTAATACATCGTTTTACGCATGCAGGAAACTATAAAGAATGAAATCAAAGACAAAGTAAGTGTGGGTGCCTAAGAGCAGGACTGACACTTCACTTTTTACTGAATCCAAATGCTGGCAAAAACTGCAACTCTAAAATAAAAGTATTTAGCTTTTTGCCTAGACGAATTTAAAGATCTTCTACATACTTTTAGTTGTACTAGCTGCAAAGGAATGACAATAGTTGTCAAAACAGCAGCAGCAATCCTGAAGCTCTCCAAACTATTGTTGTAAATCAGTAGCCAACACCACTTTTTTGTACCAGAAGAAATATATCAAGATTACCAGGGAAGGATAACTCCATTAAAAGTATTCCTCTATCTTAAAACCTTGTACAAAACAGATAGACGCTCCCTGCAAGTTTTCGTTTACATTATCTTTTGAAAGGACTTTTAGAAATAATCCTAAGAATTTTTGCTCTCCCGATGCTCCGCATTGCACGCAAAGTTCTAAGCGGTTGACTTTCCGATCAAATTGTTTGCCGTAGAAGTATCACGTACGGATCTTTAGGTAATGTTTGAGCTATTACTTACAAAAGTTCTTGCGGCAAGCAGCTTTCTGTAAGTGTGCGTCAAGACGGGTTGTAAGTTTCCATTTCTGACTGCAAATACTTGGCTTTATTCATTCTAAGAACCTCTTAAAGTATAACAGTCCGGAAATACACAAAGTATTTTAATACTGGTAAGCTACTTTGCCCCAACATTGAAACTCATACTCAAACTAAGTTTTCTTTCCTGTCTAACTGCCAACAGCTGATTTTGTTCTCATCTACAAGTTGCAATCAAGTCTTATCCGACCAAGTTCAAAAACTTTTGTTAGTAGCCAGTGGTCGACAAAAACTTAAAACAGCAAAACTTCAAAGTTGACAGGAAAAAAACATAAAAATAAAATTGTAACTTTATTAGAAAGTCTGTAAAATGTCTACGTGGAGATACATGCCGTCAGTAGTACCCCTGTATACCTCGTCCTTAGAATCATATTTACTTTGAAAGACTTTTTACAAAGAATAGATAGGTTCAGTACCACAAAAAAGGAACTTTTTTCCCCATTGTTAATGCATTCTCTCGGTTTCCTATTCGTAAGCTAACAAGGTAAGGGAAATGCAAACAAGTTTTAAAACGACAAGCTCGACGTTCCAATCCTGTCTCCTTTAGCACCGCGCCATTTCTACCACTTTGTTTCCAATAAAAGGTGGACGTAAATACTTCTCCAGTTTGGTACACACGGGATGAAGGCATTCAGGTAAACTTACGTGCTCTCAAGCCTACATACTGGTCACGGTAGACGTAAACCTCAATATCAATCTGCTTTCTATTACGCTGCCATTTTCAGTTCGTATTCCACCTCTCTCTCCAGAGATAGGAACGCCGTTTTGTTGATCAAAAAATAGCACGAAGAATGCACAAATGGACTCGTAGAAGAGAAAGAAAACCCAATCCTGGAGAAATACTTCAATGTAATGTGTGTGCACACACACACACACACAGCCTTGTATACGGACACTTTCCCCCCGTTACAACATGAAAGTTCTAAAGACAAGAGCAAAGATAAATATACATACATATGTACAGTAGTATAATGCTCGTTCTGAAACTATTCACACAAGAAAACAATGCAATCGCCATCCCATTCACATTACACCACATTGGTTTCTTTCACTCCCGTCCCATTTCACAATGTATTTACAGAAAAGGGCTACACTGAGCTAAAGTGTCCTGCTCTCCAGTTTCTTTCCTCTACCATCATATCAGCCAACAACCAGTGAGAATTCGAACGAATCCCTACTCGATTTCAACTTCTGTCCATTTCCTCTTGTCAGTCCATCTTGAAATCCAATGAAATAAAATGAATGTTCTCCATCCACACTCCTGACATCCTAATCGACCCAGAACGAAGGAGAGAATCTGATGCACGAGGATGCACCTCAAAATCAGTTCCAATAAAGACGGGATAGGCCCGCGTATATGTACCTCCCATTCAAAAGGATGAGAAATTTAAAATCAACTTCATGAGATTATTTGGATGTGAGAGCATTAAATCGACTGAAAGTAACGCCAAAATACCTTTTTCAATCCTACTAACGATTTTTTCATTCAATAATGCACACCCGTAGTGACCAAACCAAAGTACAAACTACATGTTAAGCACCAGATTATGTTAATTTGTGTTATTTACGCGAAATTAAGGGCAAACGATACTGGTAGCTCATCTATGTATATCTCAAATACCTACCAATGTAGGCTAGGCAGGATATTTTCCTAAGCCGATTACGATTACAACTACTACACATAAAGCTATGTACATATGCTACGTTTCTTTGAATTTTATTCAAAGTTAGAAATGAAATAGGTGCGTTTCTTACTAAACAAGCTACACTGCAGATAACAGAGAAAGTCATTCGTGTTAGCTGCAATGATTCCGTCCTGTAGAACACTCTCGGTTCGATTCTCTTTTGATTTGGCTTCACAAGAGAGACAAAGGGGATTCTTTATCATACGTCAGAGCACTCTGTATGTACGTATAGGACGCGCATCCAATGTACATGCCCGTGTTCCGGGTTATCGCATGTACATAGGTTTGATGGATGTACATATATAATGTGTCTGTCTCACACATGTCAATGTGCCGTAAGCAGAGGTATTAACGTAAGCTTGCAATGCACAGCGGAGGTTCAAGTCAGATTTTAGACTTAAATATTTGACACCGAAAAACGTCAATGAAAGCTTATTTTCACATCTTTCCTTCCAGGGCCAATCGTCTAGTAGTGAACGACCCGAACTGCAAAGGAATGCTTTCTTTTTTTTTTATCCTTTCCTGACTAACGCACTGCCGGCAAATAGAGCAGCTCACCCCCAAAAATAATATTGGTCAGTAACCTTTACGAAGCTGTTACAAGTAATTTCAGTCGTAGCCGATAAATCAGAGGGATTTATTCACGGATGGGAAATACAAAAGTACTATAAATTAAACCGCCAAAACCAATCATCAATTGAAAGTGGGAACCTGGGATAGGTTGAGCAACATCCCACTTTCATAGCATTAATTTTCCCACTTAACCCCTCATTTGTAGTGCAAACTTGTTTGTTCATAAAATATTCCTGCCTTGGGTTAACTTGGGGTACTAAAGTTCTATGGAATGAATGACTCCCCTGACTTGTCCCATGAACTACAAAGAACGACCGGAAAAAACGGCAGAATCCGAAACTACGCTTAAGATCGTTTTGCAACCACTGAAATTACCTATTTCCCTTGCGGTTTCGTCCTACTTTAAGCCATTATTCCTCCACACTTTCACTATCCAACATCAATTGTCTGCCAGTCACAGCTGGAATTTGTACAAAGGAAGGCATTCAAAAGTTTTGAATACTATGTAAACTGTCCATGCACACTCGGCTAATAGTATATTGTCGAAGGAATGCGAACGTAGCTTAGATTTTTGTGTGTGTGTGTGTGCACACATTCCACAGTATGTATGAATAATTCGTACTATGTTAATTCAGCCTTTAGATATTTAAAGCTTTCTCGCATTGGATCACTATGTATTTCCGTTTTGAGTTCCAAGTAGGTCCTAGTAGGACCTTCAAGAGAATTGTAGTGCTGTGGACGAGGCATGAGTGCCACGTCAGCATGTGCCTACGTATAAATAAATATGATTTAAGGATGGAACAGAATGTCACATCCAGATTTAACAACACCCGCCTAGACTTTATTCACAGATCCAGAATCAGAATCCAGCCGACAAGATTGGTACACAAACATGCAAACGTAGAACATCCGTGCCGTGATAAATGTTACTTATAATATAGAGACGCGACAGATATAATCCACGTCGTCTGCACCTTCACATCCTTTTCGAGTCCTTATTATATTCGCCGGGGTACTGCACCAGAGATCTGACAGCCTGCCAGCAGTTCTAACATACGCTCTACAAGAAAGCCAAGCGATAAAGTAGTATATATTTCTCTCTTACCTTGGATTTCCTCGAAGGGCCGCAAAATGTAGTACATTGAAGCCGTTATTGTTAGTTAGTGTCACATCCGCTCCATGGTCGAGTAAAATGGACAAAATAGTTTCATTTCGTTTCGACACACTGAGGTGTAAGGGCGTCTCTCCTTGGTCATCCTATTCGGCAAATGAAAATACAACTTATTTCCACATCCTAAGATCTGGGCTCCTTGAGCGTTGCCATTTAATTTACGGCATTATTGGTTCGTAAAGGTAGAGATTTCTGTCAATTTAGCTTTTAGCCCGGTCCAAAATAATGAACACACACTAAGCAGTAAATGAAAGGTAGAAAATCCTCTGCCCACATTACAATAGAAATTTACTGGTGTACAAAGTTTATTACTCTGAATCCAGCTGATATTGGAATTTTTTAAAAATCAAGATGATAAAGGAAAATCGATGCATGCATAATATTATTCGTTATATTTATGAATCCCATTATGTCGAACTATTGTACCTGTAGTGATGGATGGCAACTCAGACGAAGTAATGTTGTCGTCACTCCTAAGAATCCCTTTTGAACCCCTATGTGCAATGCTGTTTGCCTCCGTTTATTTCTTGCATTGAGATCAGCGGATGACTGAGCTAAAATATCAATTACTGCAGGCTCGTCCCCGTAAGCCGCATGATGGACACAACGATCTTCACATTCCGAAAGGGGTAAAGTTTAAATGAAATTTGATTTAATATATTACAACATTAGAGTTAAAGTAAAAGGAAAGCGCGAGAAATTTCTGAGGAATGCGTCTTTAAAGAATTTCATTACAAACCTCCGTCTCTGTCTTCAATTTCAGGATCGGCCCCATGGGCAAGAAGAATCCTAATTACCTCCAAATGTCCGTTCTGACTCGCCGCCTGCAATGCAGTGTGTCCCGAAAAAACGCCATTTACGTCGCACTCGCCTCGTTTTAGTATCTATTTGGCAAACGAATTATAGCCCAACCATCATTACTTTGCCTCATATCAGACAATGCATCCAAATTTCTATGGTTACTTCTAACTCGTTCTTTTAAGACAATTTTCGTTCTCTTTGCCACAATAGGTAGCATTAAGACTCCGGCTAGAGACAGTTTATAGGAGTCTGACGAAACGATTATTACTACTACCGTCCTAATTTTGTAGTAGACATTAGCTACAATTACCTCATTAACTACCGAGCCAACACATTTTTTCCAACTAAAGATAATACGGAGTGTTTGGTTATTTTTCTCATTTAAATGCCGTGCCACGGATTCTCCGTGAATATCTCACTTCATTAGGTTTACACGCATACGAATTTCACTCCTATAATTACATGAGACTCGGCGTATAGCAACAATTGGTAGCAATAGAGTTATATGTACATATAGGTAGTAAATTGAAAAATCCTCACCTCTTCGCATTTTTGGTAATCTCCATGACACGCAGCTTTTACTAATTCTTCATTAGCATCTCCCGTAACATGATTTTCAAATAATTTTTTCAAAAGTGCGCTTAATCTCTCTAGAATACACACAAAACATTCCCCATCATAGAAACGACACACAGGGAACATATTCGGCACTATTACTAGTACATCTTACGATTAGTTTTATATTATCAGTACAGTGAAGCCAGCGCAGCAAACATATTTTTTATTCTGCATCCTAAAGTTTGGACCACACGACAAACAAAAGTAAAATTCTGAAATGGATATTATTCATTCACATAAATCTTTCATCGTGAGGGGTGAACTCAAGACTAAAACTTTGAGATACAAGATATAAACAATATGCACGTCGTAACAACGAGGAATATGCACATCCGACTCACAACGAATCAAAATATACTATGAGTTTTCGATACTCTCAAAAACCATATTTTACTTTGTGCATGAAAGACGTTTCCAAGTAAAAAACAAAAAGAGATTTACTTTTAAAAAATTATTTGCAACTACAGGGAACAAACACCCATTTGAAAATTCTTGTGATGGCGTTGCAGTGGTCTCTTCCAAAGTTCTGGTTTTGTGTACGATACTTACTGACACCATACTATGCATGCTTTGAACCGCATCCCACACTAGTTCACTCAAGTTTTTCATGAAGTTCAAAACATACTCTATACCACTCCCAAAATTTCAAAACACCTTCTTGCACATTTCAAAAATATTCAAAAGTATTTGTTCACACACTGAAAAAAAATGAAAAGCATTAATTTCACTGTCTTAAAAACTGAAAAGTAACATTTTTAACTTTTGAATTAAGTTCCCAACGATTTTTTCACTTTCAAGAACACTCGAATCTTATTTTAAACATTAAAATGCAGTGAAATGCGTAATTTCTTACTCTTTAAAACAAACAACATTTTAACTAATAATTATATATTTTAAAAGCCCTAAACGCTAAAAGCTTTTAATTTATCATCAGTCGTAAAATACATTTTTGCATTTGTAAAGTAATTACCTACATACATGTGTAGGTAATTACAAGAAATTTAGAACTTTACTTTAAAAAATTAGCTTTTGAACTTTTGCAAAAAGAAAACAAATGAATTTAAAATACCCCAAAACCTACGAAAATTGTCTTGTGGCCTTTTAAAAAATGTGCAAGACTGTGTTTTTCTATTTAAAAATTAGGAAGCGGATTTTGTGATGTGGTTCAATTCAAAAGCAATTATCGTTTTGACAAGCAAAAACATTCATATTTTAGAATCAAACTGAAAAATAGATTAGGTATGAAATTATTTATAATTAAGAAAATGAAGTCCAAAAACAGGCTATCGTTGGAGTTTGACGCGCCCATGTAAACTGTCAAACAAAATTTTACACTTTTTCCAAATAAAATGTTATTTAAAAAATAAATTAGAACTACTGTGTGCAAAAGCGCCTTTAAGCATGACCGAGCTATCAGAAACTCTTCAGGTTTTAAAGCTCTGACTCATAATATGCTGAGCATAGCATAGGCATGAAGGTAAACATCAATTTCTATCCGTCTTAAAACTAATGAGCACATATCTTTGTAAAAACAAAAAAAAATAAACTCAATTATCCAAGAAAATGGCAACCAACAAATTTATAATAATTTCTTAACGCACCTCCGCTGGAGGAGCCGGGTAATGATCCATCCGACGATGCAACTTTTGTGACAGCTGCGGGATTGTAGGTCCAACAAGTTCCACAAACTTCAACTTTTAGATCATTGTCATGATAAATTTGCTGAACCCGTCCGATTCTACCCAGAGTCTGGAAAAGCACAGAAGTTTTGTATTATACTCATTTAACATGCTTGTTGAAAACAATCCAATTATACTTTTTCATTTGAACTTCTTCACATTTCCCAGTTGGGTTAATATGAGTGGCAATAACAAAATAGCATTGATAAATAACCACTTCCTAGCTGGGATTAAAAAATTTTTAAATCAAAACCACAAGTTGTGCGAGCAAAAAACTTTTTGATTTATGCTAGATCTCAAAGTCCTTAGAGTATTCCTTTCATATGCAACACATATCGTCTTTACACTACGAAGTATGGGAGCACTGGAGAACGAAAAAGTAACACTACTCACATATCTTTCTGCTTGTGCATATGCACACAGTACACCTTTGTATAGTTCTAAATTCTGCAAATATTGTTTTGGGCCTGCCTGGAGCTCTTATGCCCTAAAGTGGGGTGGAATAGAAGTTGTATCTTGCAATGCTTAGGTTTTCTAAAACATGATAAGGAATCTTTTATAACAGCAAATAGGAAGAAGCACAACTATAGTAACTACACCAGTAACTAATACAATGTTAATTCGAAAATACAAGCATACCGTTCATATTTTAAGTATAACGTATTTTTAGTTTCTCATTAAAAACAACTGTATAAATTTTTTATTGTTTCAAGAAACCCAAAATGTCTCATTTATCAAAAAGTTCCTCAACACATGATTCATAAACGACTCGTGAATCATCTTTTTGATTATTCATTCTCCCTACAACACGGTGTATGTACGTAGCATCATAAATTATCAATGCAGCTACTGCTTCACTTCATAAATTTTACTTGTTAGTCTTTAATTGCAAAACTTTTTTATTTTCTCGAGAATGTAGTTCGGGGAAAATACTGAAATACATATAGACAAATCTTACAAACGTTCACCACCTTCATTTTCAGTACCACTACCCCACCACCTTCAAAATTTCTGGCAAAGCGGAGGGAGTAAACGGAAACTTCAATAACTGGCAAAAATGATCTCCTATTTAATTCACAACTAATTATTTATAAAAATTATTCCGAATACCTAATTAAAATATTTCAAGCGGATTTTGTCCAACTTCTAAATTATTTTGCTTCGTCATTAAAAAAATAATGGATACTTTTTTATCCGTATTAGTATAGACCCTTTTACTCATTACAACTCCTAACAGTTTCTATTCTTCAAAATTGAACAAGTATTTCAGCTGTAAAAATAAAGTTAATAAAATAGAAACCAATACGACCCCACTTACTGGAAGCATTGCATCAGCCCATTCACCATGTCCACGCTGCAAAATTTTCATTCTTTCCAAATCAGCACAAATTTGGACGACGTCGCCAACAGCAAAGCTGCTTGGTGTACCATCTCGTAACTCGGTCACTGAATCCGACACAACAGACGTTTCGCTAGCTGCACCACCCGCACTACCCAACGAGCCCCCTGGCACTGTTACTTTCGTCAGCACCGCTGGATTGAATGTCCACCTAATTATAATTTACAAGAATTAGCCGTGGATACGATCGGAGGGGATAATCACTTTCTCAAATTGGCTTTGCATCTTTATCAAATGCTGAAAGGCTCAGTTATATCGATCCTGAATGGATATCGTCGACGAGAGGTAAACAAGATTATATAAACTCAATTAAGTAAGTAGAGCAAAAATTTCTTTTAAGTAAGTATTACCTTTTTATCATGTTATATTGCGAAAATAATTCAGGAACCATACAGTTTATTTTTGTTTGAAGTTATCGAATTTACAAACCTATTTCCCGATGGATATGCTACGACGATATCTCTATCTTCGTCAATCCCCACCACATTCCCAGTTGTCCCTAAGCACTCATACATTCCGTCGGTCCACCCTCCGTGGCCATGCTGAAGACTCTGGACCACATCAAGTTCTAAGTCTATATTAACCTGGGAAATACAATACAAAACGTTATTATTGGACTTCAGCATTGGATGAAATAGAAGTGACAACCTTAAATTAATTCCCTCATTGCAATTTCAAATGACGTATGTGAGCAGATACTTCATGATTTTTGCTCAGAAAATCCTTGAGCAGCATGCATTGGAAAGCTCATTATCATTTGACGCATATCATACATATATGTAAAACAAAATTTAAATAACTTGCATGGAAATTACCTATTACACTAACTACTTATTACGATCGTTTTTGTCTCCTTCTATAGTATGTTGTGACGATAACTACAAATGGCTATACCGGTAATCAACTTGTTACAAAAGAATTTACCTGGTCACCAACTTGAATCCTAGTGGCTCCACTTCTTGGTCCTTCTCCGCCTAGTAGAGGAAGATGGTCACGATAATACGTTCCTCCCTTCGCATCGTTGACAACTTTCAAATCGGCCTAAAAATTAACATTTCACTGTATATGTTATATTATGTGTGCAGTAGCTTATGTGCATAAAATTAACTACTATAACAATTGGTAACAAATTATCATAAATCTATTAGCAATACAATCACTAACATCAACGTCCAGTCCAAAAAACATTGGAATGATAATGAAAGTTCTTTAAAATTTCCTTAAATTTGCAGTCACATTTTAAAAAACAGACTATTTTTGTCAGACATTACAAATCCTTTCAAGTCCACTTCCTTGGGTCTAGATAATTTTTAGCTTGGCAATATTTACATACATAAATAAAAAACGTCTAACTAAATACAACAACTTTTAATTGCGATTAACTTAAATAACTAATTAGTTAGCACAGTCAATTTGTTTATCAATTTTGTAGTAGAACACAGTCCATCTAAATACCAACGATAGTTTTTACCAGCGAAAGCAAGCATCAACAAGGTGTAATACGACTATTAAAAAATATTGACTTTTGCGTTTTTTAGAATTTTCAGGGTTTGAAGTTACTTAATAAATGCGGTAGGTATAAAGCCACTGGCGGACAGAATTAATTATAAAAGCAATACAGAATGATTCCGTATTCTCAGTTATTCAAGAATGAAAAAAAATAATAAAAGATACGAGTATCCTTTAATGTTAACACTAATAATTTTAAAAGCCGCAAAATCTATAACTAACACAGGTCTGACAAGACTGTACAATCTTATGGATTACTCTCGATGGAAGGCAGTGTGGACTGTTCAAATAAAGTTAACTGATTTATCCAATTACAATTAAAAGACATTACCATCCCTTCAAAGCCAACGCGATAAAGGTTTTTGGCTCCAGTATCCCATATAACATAAGCTGCAGATCTTGGACTGGCCGCGGACCAATCTTGAATCTCGGTTAACTTTCCTCGGCGCCCATTTCCGCCGTCTTGATCTTCCCACTGCCAATCAACACCGCGGACAACGCGGGCACCCGGATATAACCCCCGAACAGCAAGTTTTTTACTTTTTTTCCGTGGTTCAACTATAACTCTGAATACATTCATTAACAAAAAAAAGTTTAAATAAGCATTGTATTCAACGAACTAACCGCCCAAAATCAACGTACAACTAGTGTGTATAACAATTACATATTATGTACAGCAGGTAGCAGCTTTTTAACAACTACTGTTGAAACAATGTCTAAAATAAATCTCACCGAGAGCTTTCGGCAGTAGTAATGCGGGAAAATCTATGTCTTAGCGAATGTTTATCACTATGATAGCACATCGAACATAAGTCATAATTTGAACACTCGGCACATTTCCATCGGATTCCGAAGATGGGTTGCTGCCTACAAGTGTCACACATTGTTCCGTCGTGTTTGATACCTGTTAAGTAAAGGGAACAAACGCATGCCAAATTATCACGGATGCTAACTCTTCATGTTCTACGCTTGCAGAAAAAGGTAGAATTGCAAAATATAAGCTTTCGTGAAGCGTTACCTGTAGGAGCACTATCTAAAATCCGTAAATCAAAAGCAACGGCACATCGATAATTAGCTGCTGTCCCATTGTCCCAAACTACTACAACTTCTTCTGGCGATTCGAAATTTCGGACTGTCCCCACATGACCTTCTCCTCCATCCTAAAAAAAACAAAAATGATTAATTTTGAAACTACTTTCAGTAGTAGGGAATGTAGCACATCCAGCTGTGGTATTTAGTATTTTCAATTACCTGTTTGCCCCATTTCCAGTCTGGACCCCTAATAACTCTAGCTCCCACTCCTTCAACGGTCAAGCGACTTGTTCGGGCACTTATACTGCTGGCAACTGTACTGCTGCTTCCAACTTCCATCCTCAGCGTGACACTTAAAACTGAAATAAAAAATACGGAAATGTATAAATTATCTAACTCCATCCCATAATCTCATACTCTGTCATCAATAAACCAATGTTTAAAATGAACTGTCAAAAATGACCTACCCCTTACTTCGGTTTGCTCCGTTCTTACAGAAAATACAGTGACTGGCGCCGAAAGATGAATTAAAGTTACGCAACAAGTGTTTACCTCAATAGATTAACTACTAATTTTAAAGGGATTTAATTGCAACTGAACAGCACAATAATCGCTTCCATAATCACTGTAGTACACAAACACACACAACACATGAAGCACACTATAGCAGAATATATAATACTTCAGTGGGGCACTTAAATAAACATTAGCAGTACAGCCTTGGCCTTGAGTCCCTAATCTAAAAATACTTAAATCAGAATAAAATATTAATCTGCAATTCGTAAACGTCTTCGCTCTGACCGGAAGCGAATTTATTACCACTGATCTCATCAAGTAATACTTATGCTCAAAGCTATTTTTCCCAGGCTCATGGAACAGTTTACACTTTCAAAATAAGTCTCCAGTCTCGACTCTCTCAAAAAAAATTAAATTTCACTAGTACTATAAAGTTTTCATTTTTAAATTCAATACAGGCCAAATGGATGTGCATGTCACAGTCACAATCATGTCAATAAATAATTATTAAGGGCAGTACTTAAAAATGTAACATTTTGACATTCGCTCTCTACTTCCTTTGATTCATTAATCTCACAAATGACAAACACAACAATTGGCATGTCTCATATCTGCAGTTGCAGTTGCAGTTGGCCGGTTGGCAATTGCCAATTCTTTTTCTTTTTTGTGTAAACAGTGAGCTTAAATTATGATTACAATTTTTGATTTAAGACAATTCATTATAGGCTCGGAACGGAACACTCAATAGCACAAATAACAAACAATACAAAACAGTCAGTACAATACAATGCCGGTGGAATTGCAACTTGTCGGGTCTCAGAGGGCTAAGAGGATTATAGTTTACAGTTGGAAGTTTGGAAAGATGGAATTCGGAATTTGAAAAAGTTGTTTATTGTTTTGAAATTGAAATATTGAGAATGGTCATGAGGGGGGATCCAGCAAGTCGCTCAAAATATATATTTATATATATATATTACAACTTTAAAATTATTCAGATGGAACACAAACATCCATGCACATTTGCAGTTTTGCACTAAACTTGTTTCAAATAGGTACAAACTATTTTTTGATTGTCAAAATTTTTAGTCCATTGAAAGATGGGATAACAGGATTTAAATTTAACACAACAGAGACAGTCAAAAGATTCCCTGTACAAATTTAGGGCATCGTAAGATCCTTGATTTTTAAAATTCCCTCCCAGTTTTCAAAAAATCTGATCAGCAGGCCCGTCGGTCCTTTGCCCATCCGTAGATGTCGTGAGGGAAATTTTGCCCTTTTGCTACGCGGGTAAAGCGGCAAGGAGGCTTCGTGAGAAATTGAAAGGGTTTTTAAGCAAGCAGTGCTGCCCTAGTCTAGTCAAAAAGTCGTGACTAGACTAGGATTGACTAGACTTGACTAAACTAGTCGGCCCTTTCAGAAGATTTGACCTGACTTGACTAGACTAGCCGAATTTTAAAAAATGACTAGCCTAGACTAGCTCATCGTCGTTCTGTACCAATGCATGTGACTTGACTAGACTAGACAGTTATTTTTTAGCAAAGACTTGACTAGACTTGACTAGCAAACATTTTGGGCAGCTTTGTTTTTAAGCTCCTTTCGTTTCCTTGAGTGTTCACGCTAATAGTCGCTGTGTTCTGTGGTGGAATTGATTGCTAATGGAAATTGTGATTAAATCATGAAATAGAAGCATTAAGTTTAATTTCGAATTAATTTACTTACATATTTTAATTGTTGGGATTAAAGTGCGTCAACTGTTTGTCAGCAGTCAATAGCTGGACCTGCTTTGTGGCGACGGGGACGGAACAAATATTTTGATTATTTTCGGACGTTTTTCAAGGTGTAATTTGTCATTTGTCATTTTTGTTGTTCATTGTTTGTGCGGTTGTTGTTGTTATTATTATTGTTTTGCACTCCAGTGCATTCCCCTTAGAACTCACAATTTTGGATTTTGAGAAACCTCAGCAGTTCATTCGTCAGTCCAGTCAGTCATATTTCATATTTCATAGCATTTGAATTTGAAAGCCATCGGCTTCTGTCATCTCTGTATTCAGTATTATTGTGATTGTGACTTCTTACTAGTTAGTTGTTAGTTTACCATTTGCAAGACGAGACGTTTATTACTTTGACTGTAGACTACTGTTCTGGTTTGATGGTTGTAAGGTCAAAGGTGATATATTTTTCTCACAAATTGTGATTGTGAAACACAATTGAAATTGGAAGTTCTACATTCTAGGAATAAAGTATTATCCTCAAACGGTTGACAGTTTGTTATCTGTGAATTCATATCACTCGGAATCGGAAAAACTGAACGTCACGAAAAACCGGTAATTAAATCAGTAGTTTATGGTTGGCATATAGTTGGTAGTATGATCATTGTTCGTTTATTACTTTTATGGTGCAATTATATACCTGTATGTCATAATTATGTGTGTGGTGTATGGTGTAAGGCATCACTATAAAATAAAAATCGGCATTCACTAGCCTTCAGCCTTGAGGCCTCTCAACTCCCGCCCGTTTACCGGTGCGGGTGCTTCTCATGGCTTCTCGCAGAATAGCGTTGTCAATTGCACAAAATTATGATGGAAATCAAATTAGGAATATTGCTTAATTAGAATGGAAGAAAGAATTGGAAGAATGGAACCGTTTATTGAATAACAAGTACAGTGTTATTAGTTTCTAATTATTTGTGTTTTGTAGGTTTGGTGAAGAAGGAACAACCTATATCGTATGCAAAATATATGAAAATCTGCACCATGGATGATCCAAATGATACCTTTAAATTGGACGGTGAGAGCTTGTCTGAAAAGGACAAGCCTAAAGCGACCCTTGGAATTCGAGGTTGTGCGAATTCTAGTTGTGACAAAACGGATTTTGAATTGACCGTGGCACCTCCGTACTGTCACGTCTTTTTTGGACTTCATAGAAATAAGAAATTGTACTATGTTTGTCAGAAATGCTTGAAAAAAGCTGAAGTTTTCAGAGAAGTATGTATATTTTGATATTTCATTGTGTAGTTTAGTGGTGTAATTATATGTAGTTTCTCGGGCAAGAAAAAATATTAGTATTTACCCTTGTATTTCTAACAGGAGTGTGTTCGACGACTGAAGGCCAATAAATCAATCCTTGAAATACCCACACAGAGTGGTGTTGGGACAGTTGACATCGACGCTGACTCAGGTAATTACGCGCTTTACTCAGTGTAATTACCTAATTACCTATACGAAATGGTGTGATTATGTTTTCAAAGAAGTCGGCAATCGTCAGTGTGTGAATTAATATTTTTATAATATTGTTGATCTATTAAAATTTTAGATTCTGATGATGAACAAGTTCATGTACCTATGAGTGTCAAAGAAATTGCTACTTTAGTGAATGACCTAATTGTTAGCACAAATCTGCAGTCTCAAGCCCAGAGTTGCAAAGAAACATTGACTGGTGGGATAGACAAATTAGGTGAGACTTACGTGAATGTATTGTTCTTTTCAGACACGCTGCAAAACGAGTAACTGAGTAACACTGCTTGCAACAAAGGATGAATAATTTTATGTTTATATAATTACTATTCAGCTTGATATTCATTTTAAAATTTCTGAACCGTAGTTGGCGAATATGATCGTTTGGAAGAAGAAATTCGGGCAATAGAGCTCCAAGTCGATCAAGCCCGAAATATGTATTATGATTCCCGTCCAGCTTATTTTGGGGTACCAATTCGTACTCATTTTATTTTTTCATTAAACATCAAATTAGTCTCCTTCAACTTTGTAATCCTTTTAATGTTGTTGCCTTTTCCAGATGATGAAGCTCAAAGCAATCGATATAGACCAGTACGGTAATGTCGTTATGTCGAATGAACAGGACCAGCCTTCTAATAGTGGAGCTGGAAACATGCAATCCTCGCGGCAACCAAGAAAATCAAACAATGGGACAAGACTCATAGGTGCTACACTTTTACAAAAATTTCAATGAATACGTTATGTCTAGTGGAATATATTGTTTCATAGTTGTTGTAGGTTAGGTAAGCATAGTTTAAACGGGCAAAATTGCATTTTCACCTGAGGACTTACGCTAAAGAAATATAATTGAAAATAATTTGTTTTAAACTCAGAAGAACCTCCAAGTCCTAGCAGAACAAATGCTGCCAGTAAAGAGGAAGGAGTTGAGGTACAAATTTTTTAATAATTCTTTGTTGTAAACTTTAATAAGAAATGATCATGCATAACTCATTTATAGTAACTTGCTTGCTATGCTATGTACCAGGTTCAGGAAGTTTCCCGTATAAGTATTCCACCGCCTCCTAAACGTGTATTGTTTGAAACGCCTACGGTCATTCCAAAAGTTGATCCAAAAGCTGGCGATAAAGTTTATGCGATGAAAAAAAGTTCTTTGTTCGGATGGACGCTTGGTGAAGTTGATGAGATAACAAAGGGTCCTGGCAACAAATCGGTACGATTTGTGGATTCAATTAGATCCACAGATATTTGGTTTTTGACTCTACAAAAAGACTGTAATACACAAATTTATTTTAAAATTAAGATTCTTGCTTTTATTTAAGATGTATCTGTAAGTACTCGTTATTTTTTCAGATTTTCAGAATAAAATTTGAGCTTAAAAAGAGAGTAAAGGGATCCGCAGAAGTCGAAAGCTATAGCTATAAAGAACTTACAACAAAACAGTTAGCCTACAACATCCCATGTCCGTTTATTCTTCCTGTTGGTACCCGTGTCATCGGGCTTTTTAAAGATGATTGCGCTGAAGATGAAGGAGTCCCTCCGCAGGATTCCTTGTACTATGCTGGGATTGTAGCCGAGCCTCCGAAGAATACAAATAAATATAGGTATCCTATTATCGTGGACGTATAGTAGATAATTAGCCTTGGCATTGTTGCCTGTTTAAATTGTTCACCCTTATTCTGCTTCTGTGGATTTTAGGTATTTGATATTTTTCGACGACGGCTATGCTCAGTACGTTGAGACTACTGAAGTCCTTTTAGTGTGCGAGAGCTCAACTCCAGTCTGGATTGATGTCCATCCAGATTCCCAAGAGTTCATTAAACAGTATATTCAGAAGTATCCTGAGCGACCAATGGTTAGACTTACAAAAGGCACGGTCCTGTCAACTGAATGGAGTGGTACGCATCGTAGCGTTAGAATGAATAACACATTCACGCAATAATATTAAATAGTTTCTTAACTTTAAAGGACCAAGATAGTTGGTTCTGGCACTCTTTAGTACACATATGCACTTACCTACTTAATTAAAGTGAGAGAGTTTAATGTTTATTGTTGCTTTTTAAGGTAAGTGGTGGTTATCTCGTGTCGTTGAGGTTGATTGCTCTCTGGCGAAAATGCACTTTCAGTCTGACAACCGCTTCGAGTGGATATACCGTGGCTCGACTCGTTTGTCCCCTCTTTATAATAGCGAGAAACGTAACGCTGCAAGATCTGAGAAAAATGCAACTACTCCTACGACGCAGCGAAGTCTGCCCCGAAATAATCGAGAGGTATGGAAAATAAAATACTCGGGAATATACATAAATGGGTATGGTATTTGGTGACGACTGGTTGCTAATGTTGGCTACCTACCTAGTTAGTTTGGATTTATGTTGTATACTTATTTGTTTACAGAACAAATTGACTATTGAGTATCTATATGGGAACGAAGACGTCTTTCAAAGTAAGTTTTTAAGTTCTGAATAGCCTCGCAAAGTAAAGACTAAGTTATCCCTTGTATCCTACGATGGCTAGTTGTACTTGTGTATTTATAGAAGAAATTTGGAACATTTTGCTTTTATGAAATATCAGAGTATCATATTCTACTGTTAATTGTATAGAAAAAGGCAAACCTGTTGCAAGAAAGTCCACTGGAAGTGGTGTTTCGCAGGCAGCGGTGTCAAGGGTTCCAGTTCCTGATGTCAGTGTAGCTGTAGTCCCAAAGATTGCTAAAAGTTCCGGTGGAATCCCAAATCACAGCTTTTTGGAGTTTGAAGGAAAAATGGCCGTATGTTTATAATCAATACTAGCTGTAAATTTGAAGGACTGGGCATCAGACTGCGCTAGCAACTACAAAGGAAATGGTTTGAAGTTATTTTTAATTTTAACTCTTTTCAGAAAATTGCTTTACCTAGTGGGGTCCCACAGCCTAAAGAATTTGAACATCACAGATGCTCTCGCAAATGTGTAATTCCGTACGACGAAAATAATCAAGAATTTAAGAAAGTAAATCCATTGGCAATAGTACTGTTTCTGGGTTGGGCCAGGTAATTAATGTTGGCATATTCTCTCCGTGACGTTGTTTGTATTTGTATAGCTATAAATTCGGTAAATCATCTTTCTGATGCTTCTGATCTACGCTATGTATTTTTCTTAGATTATCCACCAATTTTCCACTTTGAAGTTAAAAGTTTTGAATTTGCAATATGTCAATTCACACAATTAAACTTAAAATGTTGGTTCATTTTAGGGAAATTTCGAAGTACCCTAAAAGGCAAATATTTTACCGTGCTCCGTGTGGGAGACGATTACGAGACTTTAATGAGCTACATCAGTTTTTGCTAGTCACAAATTTCAATTTAAGCATTGACCATTTCTGCTTTGACCAAAATGTGGACTGCCTGAGTGAATTTCAAGCTTCAAGAGTTCTTTTCAGCATTAAGGTAAACCGTAACTTTTATTTCGATTTTTGCGTAATTTAGCTACTGAAGCAGACCTTTGACAACGTATGAAATGTTATGCCAGCCATTGCGCATTGTGATAGTGATTGTATTGGAGGAAATATGTTTGTATTGTGGTAACTATATCTGTAATAGGTCCAGGTTGGTTAAGTGCTGTTGTGAGATTTATTATGTTCACGCAAGGAATTTTGAAATAGCGTCTACAAACTATTGCCAAGAAACTAGTATCCAGTATGCACTGATTTTGGAAAATGTACATTTATCGATTTTGGGAAACTTGCAGGATATTTCGTATGGCAAGGAAATCAAACCTGTTCAAGCTATTAATTCACTGGATCATGACTATCCAGACTATGTGGAATATACAAGTGAACGAATTCGAGGCGTAGGCGTTCCTTTGGAACTTAATTCTGACTTCCTTGTTTGCTGTGATTGCACTGATGATTGTCAGGTAAATATTTCATCGTTTTTGCGTTTTGGCAGTCATCTTTAAAATAATTTGAGGTTACTTGAAAATGTTTTTTGATTTTTGTTTAAACAAATACTTTCCAATGAATTACAAATCTAATGGAGCAACTGCTGTTTACAGGATAAAATGAAATGCGCTTGCTGGAATTTAACGTACGAAGGATACAGAAAAACTCGTGAAGTCAATGATATTGATACGATCGGATATAGTTACCGTCGTTTAAAAGAGCATATTGTTTCTGGAATTTACGAGTGCAATCCAAGGTACAGTAAACATTTAGTAAATAGTTTTCAATTTTTTAATCCTTATTTTAGACAAAAAGTTGTAGAATCTAGTTTGGGCATTTATATACCTACTTACTAGTATGTTTCCAATGCTTTGATTTCTGGAGTGAAGTGTAGATTGTCTTATTACGAAACAGTTTCGTGTGGTAGCTTGATTTCATTAGTAGAAATGTTTTAGCATTTAATATGTAGCTCTCCCCACACTGTTTTTTATATATTTCAGGTGTAAATGCCGCTCAACATGTCTCAATAAGGTGGCTCAAAATAAAATGAAATGGATTCTGCAGGTGTTTAAAACGAGCAACAAAGGCTGGGCTATTCGCCCGCTTCACGATATTCCCGAAGGTGCTTTTATTTGTGTTTACGCTGGGCAACTTTTGACTGAGCAAGGAGCAAATGAAGTATGTTCAAGATTTTTAGTAATGTTTTTATGTCTAAAAATTTTAAAGGTACATACCTAGGTTTGAATATAATCATGCATTTCTCTGGATCGGGTATCACTTAATATGCAGTTATTGATATGCTTTTTGTCCTTTTCAGGATGGTAAAAACTTTGGTGACGAGTATTTAGCTGAATTAGATTTTATCGAAGTTTGTGAAAAGTTCAAAGATGGCTACGAGGAAGTCTGTAATGACCCTGAAAATGAAGTTATCATTCTGGAAACTGAAAGTGATAATGGACGAAGACCAGGGAAACGTGGTAAGTTTATTTTTCCTATAGTACCCTACACCGGTCGTTGTTCGAATGTGCATTACCAGTATCGTCGGGTACGTAAACAATTTAACAGTAATATCGCTCGTTGTTTATTATTATTAGGGGATGATCGGAATAAACATGGGGATGGTGATTCCATGCTCGACGACGATTCCTCTGATGGTAAGTGAAGGGAAGGCGAAGGTTGACTATGCAATTGAAAAAGATGATTGTAGAAACAATAACACATATGAATATAAATATATTGTAGGGTTAACAGCACGACGTCAACCTTCGAGATTTACAGCGAAACCGATTACTGAATCGGTGAGCAAGAAAAAACCGAAGATTGATCCAGATCTCACTACCCGGGACTATTACAGTAAAGGCGAGCAGTGCTTCATCATGGACGCAAAGAGCATTGGAAACATTGGAAGATATTTAAATGTAATTGGAAAATCGTCCCGCATATGAATCATTTCATATTTCTTTTTAAAGATTTAGCGTTGCTTTATGTATTTGATATTAAGTTATAAAAAGTCCATTTTGCCTTTTCAGCATTGTTGCAGTCCTAACGTATACGTCCAGAATGTATTTGTGGACACCCATGACGTCAGATTTCCCTGGGTCGCATTTTTTGCGTACAAAACAATTCGAGCTGGAACTGAAATGACTTGGGATTATAACTACGACATTGGAAGTGTCCCAGACAAGACAATGTACTGCCAATGTGGTTCTCCGGAATGCCGTGGTCGATTGCTCTAAACAAATTAATTCCCTGTCTCGTTAAAACTAAAAAAAAAATAATAATGGTGAACTAGGAGTTCCTAAGTATTTATTTACGTATTGTATTTAGGGTAGTTTACGAATTCTTCAGGTCTATCAGTCTGCAATTTGATCCATTTTTTGACTCACAAAGGACTGGGGATAGCTGATCTTATCGCCGGACTGAAATATTGTTTTTAACTCAGACAGTCCTAGATTGTCAAAAGTTTTTATTCCGAATTTGTTGTTTCATTTCCTTAATCATTCTGTATCTTTTATGTAAAGACAGCTTTAGCATAGTTCATTACTTACGTTTATACGATTTTTCTATAATAAATACCAGTCTCAGTTTTTTTTAATTGACTTTCACTTATTTATTAATGTACATTTTAGCGTATCGATTAACGACAACATGATGGAAACTAAAATACATACTGTTATTGTGGAATACTTGGGTCGTATGTCGTCGTCTGTTGGGGGTTCCTAAAAATCCATTGTTAATATTTTATTACCAACCTCATACCACAGTAATTACATAAAAGTAATGTAATTACTTTTTTGGTAACTAAGTACATTACACATCAATAAAGGTACTACTGCATATGCTTTAACTAGTTCGGCATATATAAATTATAATAATTATTATCTGACGACGAACCGACGACCCACGCCTGCGTATCATATGGGATTAAGGGTTGACCAAACAAATTTGCATATTCGAATTCTCTGACCACAATTACCTAGGTTAGAATTATAGTAAAGCTTCGATCATCTAGGAAGACGTTTGGACATGAATTTTTTTTAAGTAAAATCGAAACAACTTCGCACTTTTTGACTTTCAAAATGAACGTAAAAATTGACCATTCCCGACTTTTTGTTAATGATGACATTTTTAACTTACAATCAGGGAATTTTAGTTAGTTGAGGTTCAAAAATGTCAACGTTGAACCGCAGAACCTGTGAATGGTCAAACTCCCAGTTCATTTTGCCACACAAAAAGTGCCGTAAGTTGTTTCGATTTTATTCAACAATAATTTTTCATGTACAAACGCGTTGCCAGGCGATGGAAGTTGTATTGTATGGAATTAGGTCAATTGGTATTGGAAAACACAAATAATTATTTAAAACATTTAAAACATTTGTAAAAAATATTGTGAAATGTATACTGAGCCACTAGGCTACTACAGTTGTGCAGCAGTGAATAAATAAAAATTCTCTCTCTACATTGGTTATTGAGGTCCAAGAATTCGAATAATTAAAGTAATTATATATGATATTGGTTTGGTCATCCCTTCTTATACGCATATAGGCATCCCCCTCGTGAATGGCGAAACATCCTCGTGAGCTACTAATATTAGTATTAGACCGCAATCTAGTATTACTGTTGAATTCGTAATTAGTGTGACTGCAGTTAGGTAAAATTTTCATGACTAGGTATAAAAGTAAATACACATTGCACAACTACCTATCTATACTTTGATATCAGTAAAATGCTGAACACTAACAAGGCGCTATGAAACGTTGGGCAGTTAATTCGGTTAAAGATGAAGTTTGCCCCATTCCGTATTAGGTAAGTAGTAAAGTAGTAGTAGATGTCTACGTCCTAGTTCATCATCAGCAAATTTCACAAATCATAATCTTAAAGCTTGTTGAAAAATATTACATCCGCCATAATATCATATATACGAGAGGAAAAACTATTATTAGAGAGTATTAGGTAGGTAGGCTGTGTGTACAATTAATTATAGGTTCTCATAGTTCGTTATTCATCTTATTTAATAGAATCTTGAAAGCTTATAATTCTGACGATGATGAGCGGCAGGGCAGCGCAGCGCAGCGGTTGGCTAAATGAAATGTTACCGTAATTAATAATAATTAATTAATTTAATATTTATTTATTATAATTATTTATTTTTTTTACATTTTTAAAAGGCCCTGTAGTGGGCTTAGTTTTTACCACGCGACTGAGTCCATTGCGTCGTACACTGTGCACTGGCTGCCTCATGTGGTGGAACATTCGTAGACTGCACTATCGCATTGACACAGCTGACTTGCTATTGTTTTGATTGGTGGAACTGCAAGGCTGTGTTTTGTTCGTAATATTTGCTTTCGTGAGCTTTATCAGTTGACGTCGTAAGAGTGTTGAGATTGTAATAATAAAGTTAATATTCAATATTGCATTTTTGTTGCATTTAAAATAATTGATTGCAGCACAGACAGTATAACGCCTAAATATCTAGTAGGCAAATTCTCAACGTTTAACAGGTGCTTAGCTTAACCATTAATTTCATCTAATAGTTCGTAGATCGGCGGAATTTTGTTCGGACTCATTTTTAATGTTTCTTAAAGAATTCTAAACATTTACCCAAGTAGAAAGTTCGAGACGAAAATTCGAATCGAAACCAATTTCACGAACGCAAACAGTCGTTTTTTTTTGTTGCTGGAGCTTTTTAAGCCCAGTTAAATAAAGCTGTCAAGTAAACAGTTAGTTGACAGTATTATCAGTCAACTCAAACTTGCAAGTCAGGAACGAAGCCAACTGGGAGAAAACTGCGTAGTAGCTGTGTCGTAATCTCGTAAGTATTTTTACTAACTATTAAAAATCATCCTGTTTGCCGTGTATTTATATGAATATTGCTAAACTGCCATTCAGCATTGTTTGATTTTTGTACGGTTGACTGTCAACTGTTGACTGTATGATAGATTAAGAGATAAAGACAAGCTTTATTAACAAAAACAAAGTCATCACTGTCCTCCAACGAGGATAGCCCAACGGGCTCAGTATTGTCAGTATACGAATCAGAATTTTTTAAAAAAATGTTTATGTTTGTTTTGTACATTATACAACTAATATTTTGAAAAACAAAAACAAATGCTAATTGCTCGGGGTGCTGGAAAACAAATGATGAGTACAGATTTGGGCTGATTTTTTTAGTACAGTTGTCACTATATTTTCGATAATATGTAATTTATTATTTTTTAAAACTATCAGTTTTGTAGTTGTTTAGGTAAGTCAAAGTAATGTTTGTTACATGGTTAGGAAGTTAGGATTAGGACTTGATAACTGTAATTTCTAATTCTAGCTATGAGGTCAGAGGTAAACGTTTGTTTCTAGTTGTCACCAGCATGACATCATCATAATTTCAACTTCCTTGTCTGGTTGACCACCCGGTTGTTGCTCAACTCAATCACGTTAATTTTGAAATAATTATGAGGCAGGCATCTTTCATCTTTCTGTCTGTCATCTGTTGTGTGTGTACATGTTGCCGATTCAATACCAAATACGTATTAGCAGTTGAATAGTTTTCTAATCTTCTAATTGAAGTGCAACGTTAATCGTTTGAATCTCAGAATGCACTTTTCTGCAACGTGTAGATGTTGTGGCGGTTCAGGGTTTTTTGTATACTAAATTTGTTGATGACTTAGCTTTAAGGTAACTTAGGTAAGTGCTAATGTAGTAACAAAACCGTACATACACGTGCAGTATAATATAATAATAATATTGGATATTGCTTACGATGCACAGGCTGACTGTTACGTAATACCTTGTATTTTTGTTTAGAGAACCGACTGCCTTTGTTAGTCAAAACTACTACCTAATTTGACTCACTAGTCAGTCCTCCAACGAGGATAGCCCAACGAACTCAATATACGTTTGACGTTACTGACTTTGTTGGTTACAAAAAATTGGTTAATAAATTTTTGGTTATACTTTGGACATAATGAATGAAACAACTTAATTACAGTAATCTTAATTATAATCTTATTAATTATCTTAATTTACAATCAAAATGTGTACTCTTTCACCTTTGGGGCAAAAATTGGTTTGATATTTTACAAAAAATTAGTTTGTGTACATATTACCGGATCCATTTGAATTTGAATAAGCATCATTCATATTATTTATTCATCAGGGTAAAGGATTCTAATTGTGGTCGTCTTGTAACTGTGGTACCGCCCTGTTTTCTATAGTGACAACGGTAAATCAAAATCGAACGCACCTGATTTTGAATCTTCGGGTAATTAATCTTCCTATAGAAGGTAATGTTAGATTTTAAATAACCTTGGACACTGGAGAAAACAGGGGTGTACCACAGTTACAAGACGACCACAATTGGAAGCCTTTACCCTACTTCAGGAATTGCTGGCACGTTCCGCATTGGCGGTGGTAATGTATCCATAAGTTGGGGATGCACAAATTATTTTAGGGACAGGGAAATTTTAGTTCAGAGAGTATTTAAAGAAATGGAGAAAAGGGCATGTTTGGTTTTGATCAGTGGTCGGTCGTAAACCCAGTAAAAGTTTCGATTTTTGTTTTTATGTACACTTTTTATTTTTACTTACAATTTTACTATTTTTTATCTTATTTACTTTTTTGATTTGTCTCTCCCGTTTCGTCTACTGTCATCGTGCCTAAGAACTTTTTACCTTAGTTGGACGTCCAGTTTCACAATCATAAAAATCAGCTTAGAAATTATACATACCAAACAGCATATTTTTATTGCAGTTTTAAAGTTTGAATTTAAGATCTAACGATGCCAGTAAAGCCTTAATATTGTCAATGAATTGTATTTAAAATTGGACATATGTCCATATATTAATTAATACCAATTGTAATTCAGTACAATTTACCAAAAATATCCAATAATTTGTTGTGTTGAATTTTAAAATCTGCAATTACAGGAGTAATGCTGCAGGTGTAAACTGCAGAATTACTTCTAATTGATCCCGTATTATCCTAACCGTTTCATCGTAGTGTTGTTATTTTGAACTTACCTAATTTGTAATTAGTCGTTACTGATGATGATTGCATGATTTGTACTATAGTACCATTAGGCACATTTTTACACTCTTATTGTTGGTTAGTCAGTAACTGTGGGGTGATTGTTTCAAGTAGTTAATTTAATATGTGACCCTTATGGTAGTCATTAATGAAGGATTTGTACCGAAATAAGAATTTCTAGCTTGTATTGTAATACGGTAGTGCGTGACTTTGAAAGCCAGTCGGCTGTCATGTGAATGTGAAACGTATGAGTCATCATCATCTGTCCATGAATACGAACGTTAACATTACTAGTTACCAGTACCTCTCTAGTTGTCGTTGGCCGTCGTTTTTGTTCGGGAACATTCTCCAATTTATTTGTTAGAATATTGGTAGAGTCTTGCAGAATTCTTTGTATTTGAAGTAGCACATATGCAACATGTATACACATGATCTATCCAGTATGCTCATTCATTTGTGGAAGAAATATAAAATGATTCCAAACTCTCTACTTCTCACGGAAAAGATTAAAATGTTGTCTCGATCGCGATCCATCCATCCTCTTCGTCTTTCCTTCATCTCATAAAAACTTGACTAGAGACGGTGAGTCATCGCAACAAGTATAGGGATTGTCATGGTCAGTGATAATAAGTAGTGACTGTACTAGAGAGGCGGACGGACGTCGTAGTAATAATCTTTGTATTCTGCTAGTTTAGGGATTGTAAATTGTAGTACCTGTGGGAAAGTAGGGGTATTCACTTATTCTCTGCATCCACTGCAAGCTATTGTTATGTATCCGCAACAAAGTTTTCAGAGGCCCTGT